>NJDC01003511.1:92298-119890 GCA_002245475.1 Calephelis virginiensis
ATGTAAATGTTATGTAACCTTCACGTAAACATTATGTGATCATTATTAAAACCATTGATACTTAGTGAAATAGCATTATTACCCCAATAACTTTCCTTATAATATATGAAGACCAGAAATATTTCCTGATGGTAAAAAAGTCGCCTGTAGATTCGCCACACTTTGCTTATGTGTTGCCTCGCGTAGGGAATTTAATGTCTCTTGCATACAAAAGTTTACCCTCCGATTCAGATCATGAAAATGCTAAGCACTGATAATGTTGGCGAAAGAAAAAGCTAGGTGACGACAATATTAAGAGTGGTTCAAAGCAGGAATCTACAATTTAGCAAACTTTGTTTCATCCTCCGGTCGGGCAACAAAAAAATTTAGAAAATGTATATTTTCATATTTTCCAATAAAAATAACGTTGCCTGAATTGCCTAGTCGTGGGTGCCCTGGTTGTGCCTCTGCCAACCTCTTTGGAGACATTGGCGGTTTTATAAATTACCCGCGGACAACGAGGCGGTCAAAACAAACCATCGAATTGGTTTTTCCTAGGCTGTGTGTGAAGATTTATGCTACGCTTGGGTATACCTAAACGAGTTTTCTAAGAATTTTCTAGCTAACAATTTCCGCAGTGCTACGCTTGAGTGGGAACCAGTACCTAATCCCATTGGACAGTTATCTACGTTGCGATTGGTCTAATATAACTTTATATTTACCCAGTATTGGTTCTTGGAAATTGTACTTAGTACTCCAGCTAATTTGACAATTACAAATAAAGATTTCTAGACCAAACAGAAAATTTGAAGAAAATTGTGTATAATACGTGAACGTAACGTGGTTTAGCAGTATAAGTTCTAGCCCTGATGATGCTGTTGTAAGCGAAACCGGTAGGCCATTTATAAAATAATAAATTATAAGTGATACGTAAAATAGTACAAGTATTTTTTCATTAAACATATGAATATTTGGAAGTTTTACCAAGCGCCGACGATGGAAGGTATCAAATATATAATACGTGAATTAGTTAGTCGGCATAAAAATACATATCACAGATTTTAATTCTCGTATAATTCTTATGTACGTGTGATTGTCACCTAACTAAATAATGGCCGACCGATTTGGTTGAAAACTTGTAAATATGTCAATGGGTTCACGATTGAAAACAAAAAAGGGATACAAACTTTAATGGATACGATGTCAATTAGAATGGAATCTATGGAATTCCGATTTGAAAAAAATTTGAAC
Source organism: Calephelis virginiensis (assembly GCA_002245475.1). Classification (NCBI taxonomy): domain Eukaryota; kingdom Metazoa; phylum Arthropoda; class Insecta; order Lepidoptera; family Riodinidae; genus Calephelis; species Calephelis virginiensis. Next base: position 93,529 of record NJDC01003511.1, read on the forward strand.
GCAGCAAATCCAAACAAATCTATGGACCTGCCACACATGTTTGAAAGTTTTCCGTACGGATTTTAAGTGGATTTGTATAAGGTGCCATTTTGTTTCGAAATTTTAAAACGGAATTTAGCTAACGAATTCCGAATTTATGTTTCTTACTTTAATAAAATCTAAATTAATATTTATTTAAATAGAAGCATACCAGTACAACGAGTAATATTATAAAAAGTTTTATACTATTTTTTTTTATTGTCATTACTAATATTTTAATCCCATGTTATAATTAGTGTATATTTAAACTCTTTACCTACTGAACCTATGTTTTACATAGTCTCCTAAGACGAGAAAGTTGTCTGGTAGAGATCACTTTGTTTGGCGATAAGACCGCCTTTTATTTACTAAAAACTATAATCGTACCTAAGCTCGCACAATAAAGAGTTCATATCACAACATATCGCCCATTTATCACGTTGAAGCAGGTATTTGTGCTATAGGAGTTTGGGTGTTTATAAAATATATTTCAGCATTTGAATAAATGTATGAATGAAGGTAGCGGAAGAATCGCTGTTTTAAATCATTCCTATAAAATTCTCAAGTTGATTTCATTAAAACTATTAGTAGCGCGATTTTAGTTCGCCAAATGGATTAGGTAATAAATTAATTAATATTTCGAAAGATGAGACGATTTTGTTCCCAGTTTCCCCCTATCATGAATTCGGGGGAAGATGCGATTAAAATTCCCAGTTTCCCCCACTTAAAACAAATTATATTTTGCGACTGTACTTTTTAAGTGAAAGGTCAGCGAACAATCCCAAGGCTCTCCTGATGGTAAGAGGAAGCCGTGACCTATAGACACCATAGATGTCATAGTTACGTCACTGTCCTGTGATCGGGATATCACGCCTATTGTGATGGTCTACCGGCTGCCCTACCCTCCAAACTTGAACATGATAGAGTCATTATAGCGGCAGAAAGAGGTAAGGTATTTAATCCCTACATAAGCAAGTTACTGCCCAGCACTCTACTACCAGTGGTCTTGTTGGTAGTGTCCAATAACCTATGCTCGCCTCTTGCCTGGCAGGGAAGCAAATGGTCTATTCTAACTAGTGGACCCAGACCAATAAAGGGAAACTGTCATCTAAGTGAATAAACTACGCATTTCAAAGTGTACAATAAAAACCTCATCTAGTGTCTTGACCAGATTTATATACCGTCGTGTACCGAATTTCGGCTACACTGCGTATTTTTGGCAAGAAGCACGTATTTTTACAAAAAAATGTATATTAAGTTTATGCAGAAGCTCTTCTAAAAAGTTGACTTTATGATGTTGGTTGCTTTTAATTAAAGGGTTAGTGTCACCTCTTGTGAGTGGACATATTTGTGCTAAGATAAAGCACAGCAATGGTTAGATTGAAAAATTTAAAGAAACTTTTTTTCTGAAAGTCAATACTTTCAATCAAACTAAATGGTTTTTCGCGAAACTACATCTTAAACATGGAACTACGCCTTACGATAAAAGAATCACCGAAAGCCATACATAATTGACACAGTAAAGACATAAAAAAGACACAGTCAAATTAAAAACCTTCTCGTTTTTGACGACGGCAAAAATAAACATAATGACAGATATAAACCTCAGTGTCAAAAGTATTGTTGCTGATAAAAACAATGTTTGGCAGATCCTTCCCTTTGAATATTTCAACAAGATTAACCCTGTAACGTAAAACTGGACAGCCGGAGGGTCCCAGTAAGCTATAAACAAGCCTTTCACATCATGCGAATATTGCCGGGTTAAATTTTAAATCTACATTTTTTTACCAAAGTTAATCCTAACTGGAAATTTGTGATTCAACATATTCTGAACGAATAGGAAACAAGTGAACACTGCTTTAGCAGGTGTATTTACCGATTCGAATATATTTATGTTACACTTCATGTCTAAATATGAATATGTATTTTCAATTTCGCAGCCTGTTCAATTTGAAAGATGGATGGACTTTTACTCAATGTTGAAAACGTGCATTCATCTGTACTAGTGGTCCCGTTGGTCGGAATTCGACCATAACAAATTTTAATATCTTGTTGATATGTATGCCATCTTCATTTCTCAAGACCAACTACTTTGTTTCCAAACTGTACGTAAACTGTGTAGTACTCCATCTGTGATCATTTATCGTTATCATCAATATATTTGTTTGTGTGTGTCAAATGCATAGTAGTGTGGGTAATGTTTTATTTATTGATTTAATGTACGTTATAAGCATTATTATTGAAAAATATTAGCGTTCTGCACTTCTCCTACACATATAGGTACTCGTACTATAAGTGTGCCAAATTTTATGCTTCTCCGTCAGCGCAATTTTCGTAAAAAGGGGTCCAAAGTTTTTGCTTCACGTATTAATATATAGATTCCCCATGTTGCTCCAGGTTGCTGAATAGAATAGACCATCTGCTCTCTACCAGGCAGCTCGTAAGAGGCGAGCACATGTTAAAATTTGGACCAACAAGACCACTGATGGTACAGTAGTGAATAGGTAGATGTGTAGCAATTTGTCAGGTAGCCTACCTATTCATTTCCACTGCCTTAACTATTCCTGCCTCCATAATGACTCTGTCATGTTTCGGTTCGAATGGTAGGGTAGCATGCAGACTTGCACAATAGGCCTAAAAACCAGGCCTCGGGACAGTGACGCACCTGTAACATCTATGGTGTCTTTAGGTCAAAAAGATAACCCTTTTACCATCAGGAGAGCCGTATGCTTATTCGCTGATCTCTCTCACATAAGGAAAATCTGACATCAGATGGTGCTTAATACCACTTACGAATGTGTACTAACCAGCATTCTTGTTCCTCTGTCGTTCCTTCTAGATGACCGAACCAACACAGCATGTTCTTTAGAGCAACACTCTCTTTCTATCCCACTCAGATCTCACTGTTGCGAATGCTGTCAACAAGCGTAACAACACAGATTTTCCGTAGCGCTCTCATTTAAACTGTAAAAATATTTCTTAATATTGAATCTAATTCCCAAATGCAAGTTCGAGCAGTCAGTTCCAATTTCCACGAACTTTACTTTACAGCCTGTCCTCGACTCACTTGACCCCTTTCGAGCAATATTTTTCTAGTTTCCGGTGCTGATTTTATTTTGTATGACAAATGCTTGTATTTTATATGACGAATAGCGAACCGCCTTGAACTCCTCGTTCGAACACTTTCCACTTTAACCCTTATCGGTCGGGATTCTTATAACATTTATGTTTTTATATTTTTAGTCTTTTTTTCATGCGAAAGGTCAGCGAACAAACAAACGGCTCTCCTGGTAGTAGGAGATTTGCGTGGCCTATATACATTGGTATCCATTAGTTTACAACAGCCTTTCCCAAAGTGGGCGATAACGCCCCCTTGTGGGCGCTGGAAGCCTAGAGGGGGGCGGTATAAATCTTGAAAAAAATGATTTTTTTAAACTAGGCGCAACAAATATGTTATTGAGGTTGTTGACAAGAAAAAAACGAGGGGGGGGGGCGCTACAAAACAACTGATTTTCAAAGTGGGCGTTACATGAAATAAGTTTGGGAACCTCTGGTTTACAACAATTAAATACCTTTGTGGTTTAGCGGTCCGGCGTTGGACTTGACGTCATGAGGTCCCGGCTTCGATCTCCGGGTCGGGCAGCAAAAAAAGAAAATTATTTCAATTTTTTAAACGAACAACATGGCCGGGGTTGGATATGTGCCCGGTTGGAGATAGACTTGCCACCTATGACATTGTGGGACTTAGTGTCTTCGGTTAGTCGTGGGTGTGACTAGGTTACACCTCCGCTTACATCTTCGGGATACGGGCTTTCAGATACCTACACTACCTTAAATAAGCCGTAAAATATTAAAAATAATCATAAAAGAAACAGCAAGTAAAGCCGTCAGGAACAGTTAGTTCACAGAATAAAAAGCTGAACTAATAACTCAAAAGTAAATGTATTTTGCTGCCCCATTTAAAGCGGCTTGACCTATTTTTTGCGAACATCCATGTTCAGTATTATTTATATTAAGCAAGTAATTCGGATCATAAATGATAATTTATGTTGGTATTGTCGCAAACGTGGCACAGAACTGGGGAAACTGCCCAAGTCGTAAAACAGACATTAATTCGACCAAAAGCACATTCCATGTGATATTTTACTACTAACTGGCAGTAAGTTCTGGCCAGTGACCACGTACAGTGTACCTTCATTGTAAATCTTTGAACTTTGAATAATTACTTCAAATAATGGCTGAAATCTTGCAATTGATAACTGATCCTCTGAGACGCTTTTCACTGCGTTGGTCTGGGTCCTCTGTTTTGAATAGAACAGGCCGCTCTGCTCATAAGAAGCGATCATCGGTAACATGGGCCATTACTAACAAGACCATTAACAGTAAAAGGTAAGAATTCATCGCCTTACCTATTTCTGCAGTCACAATGACCCTGTCTTTTCCAGTCCGGACAGCAGAGTAGCCGGTAGACTTGCGTAATAGGTCTAATATCCTGGTCACATGACAGCGACGCACTTTTAACATCCATGGAATCTGTAGTCCACGGTAGTATCTTACTATCACAATAAAAAAACGGATCACTGGTTTACACTGGTGACCAATGCCACAAGTACAAATAACTTTAAATAGTTTCGTCAAATCTTGACTCTAAACAGAACTATGATCAGACAGTTTAGAATAACCTCCACCAAATAAACTGGAAATTTGGCAGTATTTGGCTACACTAATTTATGTTTAGGCAAAAATGACGAAAAATAAGCACGAGTATAATCGAGAGCGTAATTCAAAGAATAGGTGCCTAATGCCAAATAAGCAAAATGTTTAGCCAGAAGTACTAATATTTTTTACCCAAAAACCAAACAAATGTCAAAAATGTGATATATTTTAGCTAGCGCTACTAAACTTATTCATAAATCTCTCATAATAAAAACATATATTACCCCGCGTAAGAGTGAAAAAAAATTAATAGCAGGCGAGGCCGCGGACAATAACTAGTGCAAAATTAACTGCCGAGTTATAACCGTTCTTAATCTCCGATCTGATATTTTTAAGTACTAAGATTGCGAAGAAGAAAGCGGCTCTTCTGATGGTAAGAGATAAAAGTCGCCTTGTCGCCTATAGACACCATAAACGTTATTTTTTTTTCGAAATGACTAATGTTGTGTACGTCTAAAGACTTTTACAACGTCATCGGGCTAAGGGGCGAGCAGAGTGCTCAGCCAGAGATAAACGTTACCTGTGAGCCGCTACCTAATAGCCTAGATCTCTAAAAAGACGAGCACTGAGACAACACTGTGGCAACAGGAATAGGTAAGGCGGTTGTGCCAAGTCGGACAGGCTACTGCTAAGTCCATTGTCACCTTCGGTACCATCTAGTGATATGTCACTAGATGGTACCGAAGATGAAGATGGCTTAACTAAAAAGACAAAATGTGTATTTTGTATAATCTTTTCGGAAATAATACGACCTACTTTTGTTAACATAGTCAAACAGGCAAAACATAATTAAATTAGAACGTTTTAACATAGTAATATAAACAAGTGTGAAAATACGCCCCAGCCTTTATCGACTTACGTCGAGCGGTACTGAGCCATATTGTAGGAGAACATATTTAAAGTACAATCCATTTCAGCCCTTATGTGAATATCATATCACATATTTTCCAGTGCGCTAATAAATTAGGTCTAGATCTATGGTAGACTGTTTAAATAGGACTGGCCAGTGTGTGACCCAGTAAAATAAGCCGCTAAATTATAATAAGGGGTATAAATTTCTATATTCCCTCATTTATAAGAAACCTGGAAAGTTTTATAGCAGACGTATTTCATGGAATCACGAAAAACGCCTTTATTGAACTTGCTATTAGAATAACCTTCAATAGACCAGGTAATATCGAAGTAGGTACTATTCAATAACAGCATTTGAATATTTGAATAATCCAACTATCCAATTTTTTATTTCTTAAATTGATAACAGCTACTAAGATTTGTATGGTTTAATTGTTTTTCCCTTATTTTCTGCAATTTTTGCAGTTTTTTTATCATAAGAACCTTCTCCTGACAATTTTGGACCAATTTTGCTAATTATCTTTTTGTTGTATTGGTTAGTGTCAGGAGAAAGATCAAAAAAAGAGAAAAACCGACAAAATCGTAGGGAAAGTTTGTATGTATGAAATTGAAGTGTGGTTTACACTTCAATTTCGTACAAACAAAAAGACTTTATTACAAGTTTTTAATAGAAAATAGGAAAAGACTTTTCCTATGACTTATAAAATATTTACAAAACAATCATCGATAATGTCGAAATGCTTCCAGAACATTCGAAAACAAAATTAACTCTACAGCAGTTCATTAAACAGGCATTGTTGGTACTTATTCGTTACTTCGCTCAAAGAGGAAACACGTCGTATTTCCTGATGAAGCTCACATTTCAAACGTTCATTTTGTTTTATTTGGGAAGCTTCTGTCATCAAAATGCCTGTTTCTATTGGGTGGCATCAGTAAGACTAGGAATCAATGAATGGATCAGTCAGTTAGACTTACTCGGATTGATAACGTATATATTACAATCAAAGCGTCTGTTCTATTAGTTTTCGTGATCCGTTTAGGAGTGCAGTCGGTATAGATTTTCTGATGCTTAACCTTTTAGCAACAGCAGTAGTTTGCATTGCATTGCAACAGTTCTGCATTTATAAATACTATCAATCATTCCATTTAGACTATTTGTCTTCTAGACCTATAATTCGTCTCTGTGGTCTAGCGGTCCAAGTATTGGACTTGACTTCATGAGGTCCCGGGTTCGACTCCCGAGTCGGGTACCAAAAAGAAAATGTGGCATTTCCAATTTTCTAATAAAAAAAATGTTGCTCGGGATTGGGTAAGTGCCCGGTTGGCGATAGGCTTTCCACCTATTATCACATTGTGGGACTTAGAGTGTTCTCCCCTTGTTGGTGCGGGCTTCTTTGTAGAATAGACCAACTGTCTTCCTGCCAGGCAGCTCGTAAAAGGCGAGCATAGGCTTACCGTCACTAGCACCGTGACACCTGACTAGGTGGTAGAGTTTCGCAGCGACACACCCGGATTGGTTCCACCGTCTTACCTATTCCTGCCGCCATAACGTCATTACGTGTTCCGGTTCGGAGGGTAAGGTAGCCGGTAAACTTACTTTTGCTCGAGGCCTAACATCCCGGCCTCAGGTTGGCAACGCACCATTACCACATTTGGTGTCTCTAGGCGGCGTGATTTTCTTACCATCAGAAAATTCGTCTGCTTGTTTGCCTACCAATATCATAAAAAAAGAGTCTTCGGCTAGTCGTGGGTGGTTGTGCCTCTACTTTCGGGGATATGGGCGTGAAGATATTTACTTACTTTTATCTATAAAAACCCTACCCCAACCCCGTAAGGAACTTGGCGTGAAGATATGTATGTATGTATGTATCTATAAAAATACGAATAGCCGAACCAAGTAGCTAGTGCAAAATTATGAGCTGTAAAACATTCGTAAATAAAATTCGTTCGTCATACAAGCGTTGTTGGTACTGTTTCGTTATATTACGCTCAAAGAGAAAATATGTCGTATTTCCTGATGATGCTCTTGTTTGAATTGTCGTTCATTTTCTTTTCTTTAGTCAAGTTTGGACTTCATTATGCGAATGGCAATATTTTCAACCTTTGAAGTCAAGAGACATCTGTATGTTACATTTATGTATTTTTTGTGTGGAGAAAATAATTTTTGAACAACGTAACAGATTTTTTATGTCATATAGAGAACAAGCACACGGCTCTCATGGTGGTAAGAAATAATGGCCTCAAGACACCATAGATATTAAAGGTGTCTAGTTGTCTTGTGGTCGAGATGTTAAGGTGTTAACCCTTCCCGTCAGACCGGCACATGAGACTGTCACCATGGTGACAAGAATACGTAATTTCGTGAACCAAGACAAGTTGCTGCACAGGACTCTAACTCAAGTCTTGGTGATAATGACTCATTTAACCTTTGTTCGCTTCTACAGTCCCGAACGGATGTTAATTTTGTATCAAAATTTATTGAACTTTGACTTAAATGACTTAGGAACGATCAATCTATTTTTACGAAGCCAGAAAGGAAGTATAAGTTATTGAAAAAAAAGTATCTTCACGCCCATATCCCCGAAGAGGTAGGCAGAGGTACAACCAAGGCACCCACGACTAGCCGAAGATACTAAGTCCCACAATGTGATAGGTGGCAAGCCTATCGCCAACCGGGCACAATTCCAATCCCGACCAACATTTTTTTTATTAGAAAATTGGAAAAATCCAATTTTCTTTTTGTTGGCCGACCCGGGATTCGAACCCGGGACCTCATGCAGTCAAGTCCAACACCCGGACCGCTAGACCACAGAGGCGATTATGTTATTATGTATGTCTTTTTTGTATGTTTGAAACGCGATTACAAGGAAAACACCGAATTGGTTTTGATGATTTAGATTTTCGGAAAGTAGTAGTAGTTTTCGTACGTGGTCACTAAAGCTCAATATACAAATCATGGTTTTCCAGTTACACTCAAAGCTACATTATTTCTCGTCTAACTTGGGAATGAAACGGGAGCTGGGTTTTTGTATCTATTTTAATCCAAAACTTTGGACCTATTTTTACGAAAATTGCGCGGAGGCCGGAGCATAAAATTTGGCACACTTAAAGTTTATGTGTAGAAGAAGTGCAGAACGCTAATATTTTTCAATAATAATACTCATAAAGTACATTCAATCAATAAATAAAACATTACCCACACTAACATGCATTTGACACACACAAACAAATATATTGATGATAACGATAAAAGATCACAGATGGCGCACTAAAAAGTTTGGAAACAAAGTCTTGAGAAATGAAGATAGCGTTCTTATAATCAAGATATTAAAATTTATTATGGTGGAATTTCGACCAACGGGCGACCACTGGTAATTATAAATATATCCAACATTCAGCAGGGTTAATGTAAAATATTCATTGTCAAATCGTTATTTTTTTTGTGAATCGGCCCAGTAGTTAGATTCAGAGCCTAAAAGCCATAGCACACTAACCCGGCACCGCAGCACCGCTGTGATCCAGTAATTAATTTGCTATTAAAATTTGAACATTAAATCGTGTGTCGTAAAGAATATTAATTAATAATATCAATATGAAAAAACCAAAAGTGGGCAGTCAGCGCGCTTGCCGCTATGATACAACTCGTCTATCAGCCCGCGCGCTGCAAACGAGCGAATTGTGTTCTTACAGCGTTTCGAAAAGCGAAACAATATCGATGTATCGTCGTCGATGTGTCGTTAGATTGTTTAATCACAAATGTTATACAAAATTGTGTTCATGGCCACAGTAAGATTGCACTTTGCACCAGCGCGCGGGCTGCGAGCTCGCATCTCGTTAACGACGCATAGATAACGTGCTGGCGACTAGTCGTACCCTAAATTCGAGGCGATGCCAACAGCACAGCATCTGCTAATGCTGCGATGTTGCGGTACCGGGATAGTGTGCTATGAACTTAATGCAAATAATAGTATTAAGAAGTATGTTTCTGGTGTGGTTTAAATTTCGCGCAGGTGAAACTGCACGTATTTGTGAGTTACAATTTGAGCTGATCAGAGCTAAAGTTTCATGTTACGTTTCCACAAATGTCGTTGCACCGTGAGAGCGTTACGCTTCAGAAATAAGTTACGCTTTCGCATCCCAACAGTTAGCTAGGATATATACCTAATGTAATAAAAAAATCTATATTTATTTATTTATTTATTTAACACTTTATTGCACACAAAAACTAAAATACACAAAATACACGAGAAGTTAAAAATGCACAAAAGGCGAACTTATCTCTAACTAAAGAAATTTCTTCCAGCCAACCCAAAAAAAATTAAGCTGTGAAAATAAAATGAAAGGCATCGTGTACAAAACAATTAAGTATAGCTATACTTAGAACAAATAAATAAAAATTTATAATCTTTTATACGTGTGTTTGTCACCTGACTCCTAAGAGGCTAGAGCGGTTAGACTGAAATTTTATATGTATATTTCAAGTTATTGAATGACTTTGAGTTCCTAGATAATATATTCACAATTGCCTTATGTAAGTTCTACGTGAAATAAATGAATTTCTATTTCTAACTTTGAAAACATAAAACTGGTGACAATAAGGAATTGTGCCTCGGCAGCTAGTCTATAAGTATACAAGTAAATGAATCTCCATTTTACGTAGTCATCGCATCACTCCTAAGCGGAAGGTCCAATTGTGCGAATTCTTTCTTGAGTTAGTTATTGTCAGGAGAAGGTTCTTCTAAAGAAAAAAACAGGAAAATAGCAGGGATAATGGAGAAACAATACTTTAATCCATACAAACTGTAAGTAGCTGGTACTGTTAAGCGATAAGAACTTTCGCCAGATCGGCTAGTAATATAATAAATATTGGAGGGTGGTTTCAATCTTGGCACCAACAGGAAATTGTAAAGAAAAAGATAATTTTTAGTAAAAAAATTACAAGGACAAAATTAAAAACATAACTTCTTAAAACAATGGAGGCTACACATAGAAATGAAAACTTAAATATTAATACACTCACTATTGGATCATGTAAACATTCCAGCAAATTGTTGGTTTATTTTTTAAACAATTTCTACTTGCTTATCTACAACATAAGGTACCAAGTACCAAATGGCGATGATGAAAATGTTCTTTGGTACCTACCTATTACATGATTTTACTGCACTTTGACTTTTTACCCAGACAGGCGACACGCACATCAGGGTAGTAAAATGAACCCATATTTTTTTATATGAGTGAATTTCTTATGTAGACATAATCCTAAAGACGAAGTAGGCCCATCGTAAACCTTTTCATGAAAAATGTTGCCAAAACGAGGCAAAATGGCTCTCACTGTCAAAAAGCTATCATATGTCACGTAGAGTCAAGCTTCTCATTCCAAACGCTCTAATTAATGAAGCACTAATTTCTAAACTTTACACCCAAGTCAAAATATGCGGCTTGGCTTTTACTCTTTTCATATACCTAAACGTGCATAGAGTATGTATTAAGACATACATGTTTAGATGATGCATTAAGCAATACGTACTATGTACATGAGCCAAGCAATTTAAAAAGGTTTAAACAAATAATAAGAAAAAAAAAACAAAACGTTCGTTATTTGTATTACCGATTGCAATAATTACCATATTATTCCTTCAGTTATGATGTCCTTTGTAAAAAAATTCATTTACTGCCTTTATATAAACGGCGTGAATTCGCTGACTATGCATATATTTTAAAAATTATTAATAATGATATAGACTGTCCTGAACTATTGAATAAAATTTTGTTTAATGTGCCAAATTTTATCCCTAGATTCAACCCACCTTTGCATATTTCCAAAGCTGCTACTAAATATAGACAAAACTCATACCTAATAAGAGCGAGCAGGTCTTTCAATCGTTTATGTAAAAATCTAGATATTGATCCATTTATAATCAATGTTTCTAAAGCAAGGCGATGCTATAGCAACAATTAGTTTTTGCAGTGATCTATTAATTTGAATTGTTTTTATAATTATTCTTACTCTGTTTTTTTTTCATTTTAAGATGTCTGTTTAACATTATTTGTTTTCTAGAATTCGATATGTTTCGTGTATCATGGTGGAGTGTTAACATTTATATATTAATGTTTAATATGTGTCTATCCTGTAATATGTGTGACCTGTAATTGGCTAACTGTTTTTTTTCTGTTACCATTTTAATTGTATAAGTTGCTGTTGGTCTTCCATGTGAAATAAATAAATAAAACGGTCTAAAAAGTTTTTATTTCAAAAATTGAAATGATATCCACTTTGGTCCTCTCGGGGATATATACCAAAATAAATAAATAAGTTGTGTGAAACCGACATGATATAAGTAGAACCCTCTCAGATAAAGTTCCGACCACCCACTTCCGCACTCCAGAACGTTTTCAGCTTTCATAACAGACACGGCTGAGAGCTCTTGGAATTTATTATTGCCCATTGCAGTGGGATATTAAACATCAACATTTTTAAATTGTTTTAAAGCATCATCGCCGAAGCGCTGAAGGCCAATAGATTCGACAACTTGGCTAGTACTAGTAGCAAAGTATTATTATGTATTTTTTAAACACCATTCAAACAAGTGTTCAGAAAAAGTAAACAAAATAATAATGAAAACAACTGAACTGAACTCATGTGGACATCGATTTATGTCGCTGTTTCATTGTTAACTATTGTACTAGCGTCGCTAGTGTGCGTGTGCGCGTGTGTGTGTGTGTGTGTGTGTGTGTGTGTGTGTGTGCGTGTGCGTGTGCGTGTGTGTTTTAAATTTTGCTTGTTTCATACTTTTGCACTGTTACTTATTATGAAGTTCTGAGTCGATTTTCATATTTATAATTTTTTGAATTTAAAAGCCTCTCTTAGTTAGATTTTTATATTTTCAATGAAAGGCAGTGTCTGAGAAAATTTACTTTCTTATTTTTTCTGAAGATTGTGATAAGTGAAAGAGTTAGAAAGCGAACCCTGGATATTCCACGCTTGATAGTGACAAACAACCGGGAGGAATGCTAGAATATTGCTGAAGATTAATATTTATTTAATTTAATTAATATGTTGCACCCAATACCCGTAATTCGATATAGAACAGAAACGTAACAATTAAGTAGTTAAATTTAATGGTACACGTGTCATATTGCGTGCTAATGTTCAACGTTAATAATAAGTTATTGTTTAAGGGACGTATAGTGAGGTACAGACATAAGTAACGTTGTTTTAAAATAATAAACAAAAACATTTATAAGTACCCAAAGGTTTTTTTTGTCACTATCGAGAGAAAAGATAGTCGAAGTTTTTTCATAATTATTGAATTTCGTGTTAATATTGAGTGAAATTAGTCAATTTTGGTGGCATTTTGTACAATTTTGTCCAGTGAAAGTGCATAAATGAAATAATCATGAAGAAATTAGCGTATTGTATATTTACTCGATGCCGCCAAATCTCATTACACGAGCTTGTGTAAAAAGGCCACCGCTTTACCCAAGAGCCTAACATGACTTACTGACGACTTATGACTGATGACTAATTATAATTGATATAAAATTTGATGCGAATTTCTGCTTGACTAATGGCCAAATACTAACGAGATTGCCAAAACCTAAAGAAAGGAAAAGAAAGGACCTAAAACTAATTTTGTAAAATAAATCTGTACGCCTACTCGGTAGGTCTTACAGACGAGTATTTTGGAAGATGTATCATCGGTGTAACACCTAAAGCCATAGAAAAAAATACTTTTGACTTTTTTTTGCTTTTGATGTAATCTTTTAACGATTATATTACATAATGCAAAAATATTAAATATATGAAGTTAAAATTGTAGCAACAAAACTGTTATTATTTATTCATGACACTACTGGGTTATCTGGCTGTAAGGGTTGCCAATTTCTTGATAATTAAAATAAACAAGCCCGCAGATATTGCATTTTGCAAACGTTATATTTTTTTTCGTATGGTTTCGAACACAAAGTCTTTAAGAGTGTTAAGTTAAACACAATGTCACACATCAACGAATATATATATATTCGTTGATGAGCTATTCTACATAGAAAGCCCGGACAAACATGGAGAGAAAACAAATATACTGCCTCAACTTTATAACCCCATAAACCCATATTATAAACCCTAGAGTAAACAAAATAAATGCTTGTCTTATTGGTGCTATGCATACATAGAAATACTTGTATAGTGTATATGTATGTATGCATAGCACCAATAAGACAAGCATATATTTTGTTTACTCTAGGGTTAGACCAATTTGTGTAATTTTTCGAGGCCCCTGGTTTATTTACTTTTTTTTATTTAAAAAATGACGCAAAATAGTAAAACAACAATGCAACAAAACCAATATCACCAATATATATTGTTCTATAGCCCTGATGATGCTTGTATAACCGGTTGGTTAAACCATAAAATGAAAAATACTAATATATTGTGGAAAGGAAGTGTTTCTAATTAAATTGTATCAAGAATGGAATTCCATCAAGCACCGACGATAAGAAGTATAGACAATATCACCAAACTTAATATAAAAATAACAGTAGGTACTTAATTGATAACTTGAACAAGACAGGCTTATCAGACGCATTTGAACACTTCAATAGACTGAAAGGTTGACATAGTTTACAACTCATCAAACTGCAAAAAAACGACTTCCATTTCAATAATATAATCTCGCCTAATTACACCAAACATTGAGTATGTTCTTCGATCTCTGTTCGATTTCATCAGCAGACCTAATCTTGGTGACATTGGGACATTGAAAAAAAAAAACTTTAAAGTAACTTCATCTTTTTGATGTCAGTTCAAAGTGACTAATAAATTTAGGGTTGAAGTATCAAACAAATTCTGATTTTTCATTCTTCACAAATCGACAATAATTTACGTTTTGAAAAATCGGTACAAACAAAATAATAATGAAAACAACTGAACTGAACTCATGTGGACATCGATTTATGTCGCTGTTTCATTGTTAACTATTGTACTAGCGTCGCTAGTGTGCGTGTGCGCGCGCGTGTGTGTGTGTGTGTGTGTGTGTGTGTGTGTGTGTGTGTGTGTGTGTGCGTGTGCGTGTGCGTGTGTGTTTTAAATTTTGCTTGTTTCATACTTTTGCACTGTTACTTATTATGAAGTACTGAGTCGATTTTCATATTTATAATTTTTTGAATTTAAAAGCCTCTCTTAGTTAGATTTTTATATTTTCAATGAAAGGCAGTGTCTGAGAAAATTTACTTTCTCTTTTTTTCTGAAGATTGTGATAAGTGAAGGAGTTAGAAAGCGAACCCTGGATGTTCCACGCTTGATAGTGACAAACAACCGGGAGGAATGCTAGAATATTGCTGAAGATTAATATTTATTTAATTTAATTAATATGTTGCACCCAATACCCGTAATTCGATATAGAACAGAAACGTAACAATTAAGTAGTTAAATTTAATGGTACACGTGTCATATTGCGTGCTAATGTTCAACGTTAATAATAAGTTATTGTTTAAGGGACGTATAGTGAGGTACAGACATAAGTAACGTTGTTTTAAAATAATAAACAAAAACATTTATAAATACCCAAAGGTTTTTTTTTGTCACCATCGAGAGAAAAGATGGTCGAAGTTTTTTCATAATTATTGAATTTCGTGTAGATATTGAGTGAAATTAGTCAATTTTGGTGGCATTTTGTACAATTTTGTCCAGTGAAAGTGCACAAATGAAATAATCATGAAGAAATTAGCGTATCGTATATTTACTCGTTGCCGCCAAATCTCATTACATGAGCTTGTGTAAAAAGGCCACCGCTTTACCCAAGAGCCTAACATGACTTACTGACGACTTATGACTGATGACTAATTATAATTGATATAAAATTTGATGCATGTTTCTGCTTGACTAATGGCAAAATACTAACGAGATTGCCAAAACCTAAAGAAAGGACCCAAAACTAATTTTATAAAATAAATCTGTACGCCTACTCGGTAGGTCTTACAAACGAGTATTTTGGAAGATGTACCATCGGTGTAACACCTAAAGCCATAGAAAAAAAATACTTTTGACTTTTTTTGTAAAAATACTTTTTACTTTTGATGTAATCTTTTAACGATTATATTACATAAATGCAAAAATTATTTAATATATGAAGTTAAAATTGTAGCAACAAAACTGTTATTATTTATTCATGACACTACTGGGTTATCAGGCTGTAAGGGTTGCCAATTTCTTGATAATTAAAGTAAACAAGCCCGCAGATATTGCATTTTGCAAACGTTACATTTTTTTCGTATGGTTCGAAATTAAGCAAAAAGTTCGTTCGCATATTTTTTTTTCTTTGCTAATGCCAGAGAAACTCTTGGAAATAATCCTAAAAATTAAATTATACTGACTGTACGTGTTTTGAATACTTTAAATTTCAACTATCAAAATTACTATAGTCTGTTTTTTAATCTCAGAGACTAAATTGACATTAGCAATGTTGTAAGTTTTTTGCGTTTCATAAATAGTGTCGTGCCATTAACGAAAAACGTTAACAAAATCTATTACCGATTTTTATAAGTTACATTGGAAAATCGGATCATGGGTATTTAGAAAGAAATAATACAAAATTAATATGTATCATAACTGTAAGTCAAAAATGTCATTGTTGGTATTGTTACAAAACAAATTTTATAAAAACAACACTTGTATTTTTAAATATCAATTTTATTTTGATGTAAAACATCTATAGCCGCACGTAAAACAGATTTATGCGCAGTAATGTGTACGGCGTGGCGACGCGTCGCCATGCTAAATCGACTCGGCGATTCTTTCCTATCATAATATTTTATTTTATCATTATGATATATTTAGTTTCTATCGCAATCTGTTCTTTTCTGCATATTACTTTTACAAAATAATGTTGATATTTCACATCTGCCAGGCGTCCCGTGACGGCTCACAATTTTTTTTTATTTAGATAATGACTCATTTATATCTATAGTTAACCTATTGGTAATGTCGCAGACTTTGTATGTGACTTGCACTGTGGAGTTACTCGAAGAAGCCCTTCTCCGAAAAAGCTTCCTATTGAATTCATTTAAAAGTCTTATTTTTGTAGCAACAAATTATACTATTTTTTTATGGCAAAAGACAGCGAACAATCACGTGGCTCCCCTGAGGGTATAAGAAAACGGCAGCGTATAGACACGATATATTATGTTATAGATGCATCGCTGCATGGTATGGGTACAAGGCCAATTGTGCAAGTCCATCGGCTGCCCTACCCTCCAGACTGGAACATCAATTGTCACTATACCGGTAGAAATAGGAACAAAGGTGGATCTCTATCCGACAAGTTACTGCACAGAACTCTACCACCAGTGATGTTGGTAATGATCCGTTACGCCTTTGCTCGTTTCTTACGAGTTGTCAGGAAAGACAGCAAATGAGCTATTCTACACAGAAAGCCCGGACAAACATGGAGAGAAAACAAATATGCTGCCTATTTTATAACCCCATAAACACATTATAAACCCTAGATTAAACAAAATAAAAGCTTGTCTTATTGGTGCTGTGCATACATAGAGATACTTATATAGTTATCTATATATATGTATACATAGCACCAATAAGACAAGCATATATTTTGTTTACTCTAGGGTTAGACCAATTTGTGTAATTTTTCGAGGCCCCTGGTTTATTTACTTTTTTTTAATTGAAAAATGACGCAAAATAGTAAAACAACAATGCAATAAACCCAATATCACCAATATATGTTGTTATATAGTCCTTATGGTGCTTGTGTAGCGAAACCGGTTGGCTAAACCATAAAAATAAAAAATAATAAAATATTGTGGAAAGGAAGTGTTTCTAAATAAATTGTATCAAGAATGGAATTCCACCAAACACCAACGATAAGAATATTCTATAATATATATTTCTATAATAAGTATTGAAAATTGCAAAAAAAACGACTTCCATTTCAATAATATAATCTCGCCTAATTACACCCAACATTGAGTATGTTCCTCGATCTCCAATCGATTCCATCAGCAGACCTAAACTTGTTGGCATGGGGACCATCTCGGAAGTGCGCTATTTTAATAAAAAAAAACTTTGAAGTAACTTAATCTTTTTGATGTCAGTTCAAAGTGACTAATAAATTTAGGGTTGAAATATCAAACAAATTCTGATTTCTCATTCTTCGCAAATCAACAATAATTTACGTTTTGAAAAATCGGTATCATAGGACATCACTACACAAAAAACACAGGTATCATTATTTCTAAAATTGACAATTACATCTGTCAATTTAGTCTCGGAGATTAAAATACAGACTATATAATGAAGAATTGTATAAAGAAACTTCCGTAATTTACTAGAAAATTCATTAGAATTTTAACCGTAAACTGAAAACCTGTTAAAGCCGCTGCAATAAGTATTAATCAAAATAAAATTAAGAAAATTTATATCTGATAAAATTAAAACAAAGTTAATGACAAAATATGTAATGTTTTATCGCCTCTGTGGTCTAGCGGTTCAGTTGTTGGACTTCGACTAGTCGTGGGTGCCCTGGTAGTGCCTCTGCCTACCTCTTCGGGGATATGGGCGTGAAGATACTTTACTATGTAATGTTTTTACGTGCTTAGGAACCTTTCATATGCACGGTACAGTTAAAATTCTTATGTATGTCGGTTAATTTATACTTCGAAAAAAGAAGTAAGTTATATGTTAGACTCCTATATTTTTTACGTATGTTAATCGATTTTACCGTCGTTTTTGCAATGATTTTAAAAAATCTTGTTTTATTTAAAAAAGCCTACACTTCCTAAGTTGTTTCATTGTCACCGATTCTGGATTGAATAATGGAATACAAATTAAATCGAGATTTTTTTTTTGTGTATTTCAGTAACGTAGTTACTGAAATCGAAGTCAGTTTTTGCAGATTTATAGTGTTAAAATTATTTAGCAGCAATACCGCCTAATACAGATACTGTTCTGTACTGTTGAAATAATATCAATAAAAATTGGTAACCCTACCCAAGGCCATCAAAAGTTAATATGCGTTTCATGTTATATCACAATAACAATCATCATTTAAGGCCTCATCGTCATAAACGCGGTTTGAAATATTTTGGGTAGGTGACAAATTGCATAGTCTTTTGGGCTTGTATATAATTAACTAGCTCTATTTTCCTTGAATTTCAACGCAAGATAATGGTAATTGAAATCGGTTATAACGCGGCGGGATAAAGGTTTCCACCAACTTCTTGATACTAGATAATATTTACAACTGTGCTTTTCGCGTACATTCTTTATACGAACAGTCAAACTCTGGAATAGCCTTCCTAGCATGTTTAAGTAAATTTAAACCAGGGTTTTTTAAAAAGGGGGTTAATACATTCTTTAAGGACCGGCATCACATTTTCTGTAACTTTTGTTGTTGCAGATATATTACTTCTTACATATAAGAGGAGGCAAACGAGAAAGTGTATCACCTAATGGAAAGTAATCACCATCGCCCACAGACATCCGCAACACCAGGAGTATCACAGATACGTTGCCTACATTTAACGAATAAGAGCGCTCTTTTCTTCTCTTCTCGTTTAATGATTCCACAAAGGTGTTGTGCAGAGTAAAAATGTCTTCGGAATCGCACAGTTGTAGAACGCCACGCATCAAGATATTTGCATGATACTTTTAAACTCTGACGCGATGTCTGAAGCTAAAACTCAGTTGCAGGGATCAAACCAAACAACTCCTCAGAACATTACCAATGATAGATGCGGTAGAAAACAATGAAAATGTTGGGTGCATTTCTACGCAACGTATAAGAATCAAGCCGATCGGTAATTGCCCGGTCAATGACAATTCGAGACGCTCTACGTTGAATGCGGTCAAAAGGAAGAAGCCGGTACTGCGGAGCCCTGGCCAGAGTTGAGAACAGTACTCCATGTGAAGCCGAATTATCGCTTTTGTAGAAGCTTACTTCGTTTTTGCCTCTCCCACTAGAGCTCTTTTAGTAAATGATTAAACATATATAAAGCGTATAACCTTCATAGGAACATAGAGCACTCGTCAGCCAATTTGCGTCCCGACTGTTCTCAATAAGTTTGGCTTGAATGGCAGCCGGGAAACAAATGGGAGACCAAAATACTAAAAATGCTCAAAATGTGTAATTAAGATGCCTTTCTTCACCATCTACAATTTTATAAATCTTTAATGTAGAAACTTCACTCTTCTACGGTCTCATTATAAATATATTCGAACAAACCGAACAGAACGAATTGCACACGAACAAAAGTGTAACTTTCAAACTTTCAAAACTGCAAAATAATTAACTGAAAACATCAACGAGATAATCAGTAAAGTATTTATAACGTATAAAAATAAATAACGACTAAATCAATCTACACGTTTCTGACTTGTAAGTTTTTAAATTGCTGTTTTGCAGAATTTTTATTTGAGTCTTACGCTTATCCAAAGGGAACTTCTTATGTAGTTGGTAGTAAAAGTGGCTTATCTCTCTCAGAACATAGAGTACCCGGTATTCGACATCGGTTCAGTAGATTTTTTTGTGAAGTAAGTTGTTGCGTGGTTAGTTTTAGTCTGTCAATAAAGGTTTTCTTTTCTTTTTTTAGATACAGCTTAAATCGCGGAGGAGAAACAAATAAAAATTTAAAAAATGTGCTCTCGGTTTTTGCTCTCTACAGTTATTTTTTTTATTTTTTTTTGAAGCACAAGAATAATTTTTCTACAATTTTATTATTTGTACAAATTCTCTTATATCAGGATTATTTGTTGAATAATTTATGATTATTATCATTAGCACAACATTTGAAAATAGCGCACACCTCAATAGGTTAAATAAAAGCGCAGTAACAGACGCTCAGCACAAGTTTCAATTAACAACAAGAACGACGCTACTTTTACTTTCCTTATTCTCATCGTAACATACTGAAATTAAATTTCCTCGTAGCTACGTAACTTTTGTTATGGTGGCTCTACGTAAGCGCCATAAAATTACAGCACGAATTCGCGCCCTGATTTCTAGCAGATCTCGTGCTCATCAAGGACACCCACGATTGGCACAATGTGATAGGTCGTAAACCTGTAGCCCAACGCGTACTTAACCAATCTACGGCAACGTTGTTTTTTATTAAAAAATTTAAAGAAAAGACATTTTGGATTGACAGACTCAGGGATCGAACCATCATCGGACCGCTAGATTACAGATAACAAATCTTATACAACTATTTTCTAATAGTAGTATCTTCACGCCCATATACCCGAAGAGGCAGGCAGAGGCACAACCAGGGCAACTACGACTAGCCGAAGATACTAAGTCCCACAATGTGATAGGTGGCAAGCCTATCGCCAACCGGGCACAATTCCTATCTCAAGCAATTTTTTTTTTAATTAGAAATTTGGAAAAACCCAATTTTTTTTGTTGCCCGACCCGGGATTTAAACCCGGGACCTCGAGCAGTCAAGTCCAACACCCGGACCGCTAGACCATAGAGTCTAAGATTTGTAATTTTAGCTTTATAAATTAAAATAGTAGGTAATTACATTTTTATTATGATTTATATGGTTAGTAATAAAATTATAACGTATAATGTGTATGTATAAACTGGACGTAAAGTTGACGAGAATCCTTAAAAAAACCAAACGCAAAATTTCCTTAAGGACGTTGCCGAAACAATGTGCATTTTATGTTCACATTTGTTCGCAGTGCTGCGTCACATATATGGAGCCGCCATAACTGTTCCAGCGCTACTGAAGAAGCGATAGAGAATTCACAAGTCACGCTTCCGGTGAAACTTTTTAATTTTAATAAGACAACGTTATGAGCCTCGATTTTCAATTTTCTGTTAATTTTACCAGCTTTTATCTTACTTCGTACCCACAGTTGTATGTTAACGAGCTTATTAACAGTGTCGCATATAAATCATGTTAATATTAATTTATTTACCCTGTATTATAGCATTACCTAGGTACTTAAATACGTTTAATTTAACGATTGTTTCTTAGATTAATCGTTTAAACACAAACGCTTCTAAATTTGTAAAATAATAGAGCAAAAAATATAATAATTATATAAGTTAAAATCTTTAATTTTAACTTTCAACGAATACTATTTTGAACAGATTGGTGCTGCTCGGTAATCCTGTTGAAAATGATATGATATTCTCAATATATAGGTATCCCTTGCTACCTACTACGAAACCCTGCACTAGCCCGACTCGAATTTGGCTTCAACCTTAATTGCAAAATTACTTTTAATTTTCCCCGTGTTGGTTCGGGCTCCTTTGCAGAATAGACCATCTGCCTTCCTGCCAGGCAGCTCGTAAAAGGCGAGCATAGGCTTATCATCACTAACACTGTGACATCTGACTAGGTGGTTTCGCAGCGACTCGCCCGGATTGGTACCACCGCCTTACCTATTCCTGCCGCAATAACGTCATGACGTGTTTTTGTAATGCTTTCTATCATGATATAATCACGACATCATTACGAGTCCATCAAAACACCTACACGACATAGTCACGATATCGTCTTCAACATCACTATACGATTATATCACGACATCGTCACGAACTTGTCACAACACCGCATTTGCATTTCTTGGCATTTTGCTTCAGGATTATTGACTTAAAGTTTTTTTTATGTGATCGGAAGGTAAACAAGCAGACGGATTTCCTGATGGTAAAAAATTCACACCGCCTAGAGACACCAAAAGTGGTAATGGTGCGTTGCCAACCTGAGGCTGGGGTATTACGCCTCGAGCAAAAGTAAATTAACCGTCTACCTTACCCTCCGAACCGGAACACGTCATGACGTTATGGCGGCAAGAATAGATAAGGCGGTGGTACCAATCCGGGCGAGTCGCTGCGAAACTCTACCACCAAGTAGGATGTCACGGTGTTAGTGACGGTAAGCCTATGCTCGCATTTTAAGAGCTGCCTGGCAGGAAGGCAGATGGTCTATTCTGCAAAGGAGCCCGGACCAACACGGGGAAAAAGTTTGCGAGCCGTTTTATATTATCTATTGGAAAGATAATTCTTTTTACATTGACGCGATTCAATCATGACACCATAGCCCGAAGGTATATAAATTTTGTGACTATGATTTTTTAACGCTACATTTCTTATTTATATGGAAAAAGTTGTTGATGTACGACGATGTCTTATATTTTTGCAGTTGTTATCGATGCACAAAAATTCAAAGTTTTCATTCCTGGTAAAGAATATTCAATTTTTTATTCTTCTGTGACTAGTCTTATGTAAATAATTGAAGAAACTTAACATATTATTTCCTTTAACCAACTCCGGAATTCCCTTCGGCTGAATAAAAACAGGCTTCATACATAATTTAGCCCTTAGCCTAGTTGTGGACGAATAGGCTGTGTCTTCGTAATATCCGTTTACGGCTAAAGGCATATTGCCATTTTACTCAAACCTTTCTTAGGTCTATAGCTTTTAATGTACCTTATATACCTACATAAATAAGCAGAATAAAAAAAATACCAAATGTCTTAAAGTTTTTTTTAGTGAATACTAGCCCGTGACCGACGAATTTGCTCGCATTTAATAAATCTCTACCAATTTGTATTATAGGTATATAATAAAACAATACCCTTAGGTCAATTGAAGGATCGTCATTTACGTATTTACGTATTTATATATGAATATAAGAAATTCAGAAATAAATCTAACCCAGACCAGACAGATATACGGAAATAAATCTACCGCCATTAAGTCTGAATAAGTTCATATAAATAAATAAGTATAGAGTTTTGTTGTTTGTTAATTTTCAAGCACATTCCACACTAAGTATGTTTTATTGTTTTAGACTTTAAATGAGTAAATATATTAATGACGATCGCGTCGAAACGAGCTTCATTCTACTTTGCCGTGTTAGAAGGTTCCTTTCAGAATAGACAATTAGCTTTTCTGCCAGTCTGCTCGTAACAAACGAGCATAGGCTTACCGTCACTAGCACCGTGACATCTGACTAGGTGGTAGAGTTTCGCACCGACTCGCCGGTACCACCGCTTTAACTATTCCTACTGCCATAACGTTAGTGATTGACGTTAAACTTACTTCTGCCCAGCCTCAGGTTGGCAACGCACCATTACCACCTTGCGTGAATTTCTTACCATCAGGAAATCCGTCTGCTTGTTCGCTTTCCAATATCATAAAAAAGACACTAATTTATAAAACAAAAAAAAAGATATAATGTATGCGAGTGTGTTGGAAGAGGGGTAGATGAAAATCGTTCCGATCGTTCAGCAGACAACGGAAACTTGCCACCCTACTGCCTTCCTGACCTCGGTCTTTGCAAAAGAACTGAGTGTTTAAAATATCATATATCAAATATCAACTGCTTCAAAAATATGTTCTATCTAACTGGTTAAATTAAGTCTATTTTTTTCCAAGATCTTAAAATGACCTTATTACAATTGATATTTTATGCATTACATTTCTTTTCCGTGTATGAAAACATTTGTTTGATTATGTCGCCATAACACTGTTTTGGCGACAAGGCCGCTTTTATGAATCACTTTCTTCGGTTTTATGTTTAGTGTATTTTGGTGCACAGTAAAGAGTTATTCTATTCTGATAATATAATTCTCCATGTTAATCGATTTCTCCGACACTTTTGAACCGATTTTGAAAATATTTTTTAAAGAGCGTACCTACTTTCAAGGTGGTTCCTTTGCCACCTAATCTGAATTTGATGATACGAGTAGAAACCCAGGGAAAAAGTGGGTGATAACGCCCTCTTGTGGGCGCTGGAAGCATAAAAAGGGGCGGCAAGAAAACCTGGTAAAAATGGACTCCAGGCAAGTCATATATGTAATTATCAAGGTTTTTGACGAAAAAAAAAACTGAGAAGAGAGGTGCTACAAAACTACGGATATTCAACGTGGGCATTATGAAATAAGTTTGGGAACCTCTGATGTAGACGATTTACTTATTGAAATCAAAATTTGTTGTATTTTATATGTATAGTTCCATTGTGATAAAAATATCATCTATGTAGGGTATAAAAATGAATGCCCATTTCGTGTGTTCATCGCTCCTGAACGGATGGACCAATTTTGGTAATTATTTTTTTGTTGTATCAATTACTGTTAGGAGAAGGTTTGCATGAAGAGAAAACCCTGGAACATTGCAGGGAAAGTAGGAAAAAAACGTACTTTAATTTTTCCCAATATGTATAGTGATACGA
The DNA here is from genome assembly GCA_002245475.1 of Calephelis virginiensis. NCBI lineage: Eukaryota > Metazoa > Arthropoda > Insecta > Lepidoptera > Riodinidae > Calephelis > Calephelis virginiensis. Next base: position 118,318 of record NJDC01003511.1, read on the forward strand.
AGTTAAAGTTTAAAATATAAATCAATGTCTTAGAAATGTATCAAGAGGAACCTCTCTCTTGACGAAACTCCTCAGTTTTCAGAAAACAATTGAGTTACTTTGTCAATTTAAACGTCAAGTTCTCTGCAAACTTTCATCGAGATCAATTTAACAGTCGCCTAAAAGGCTCCAGTTACTTTAGATCTTTTGCCATTTTGAATCTTAAATATTCAGTTGCGAAAGGGCTGTGTCTGCTCGACCATTTCCATTAGTTCGTTTTGAAACTCACGTCTATTTTTATGGAGATTTCGCATCGACTTTTGTATCTGATGGTTCGTACTGGCTTGGTAGGAAAGTACTACTAATAGTAGAGACCAGCTAAAAGTACTCCAGGAAAAGTTAAATAAAATAGTAAGCGCTGTTGCTCTATCTACAAACTGAACGGGTGGGAAGAGTGAATCCTGCTCATTGAAGATATCAAAAAAAGATGCAGGCGATTAAAAAGGAGCCGAAGAAGTGAGTTTCAGGATTTTTAGAATTTTTTGACTATCTGCGTCGTGCCCGCGATTCACGCCGCATACGCCTGGTAGCTATATTATGTTCCTAGGAAGTTTATAGGATAGTTTTTTATACCGATCAATAAAGAGGTTTCCGTGGGATAGAAATAAAAGTCAAAATGTGAATTGGGTTATAACTAATACTCTGATTTAAATTATTAAATTTTCGAATTCTAGTATGTATTTTACAATTTATCCCGTAATTTTTTCAAGTCATACGTTTTGTAGTTTAGAAATTACAGACATAACAACACTCACTATAAAGTTACCAAATATGTTTAAATCCGGATTTTAAGGAAACATTTGAGTGTACAGGTCAACTTACATATATACATATCTTCACGCCATGCCCCCCAGCAGAGTAGACGAACAACAAGTAAACGAAGTTTGCCGGGTCGGCTAATAATCAATTAAAAATAAGATCTTGGAATGTGTAAAAATGATAATTTAGTAATTTTAATTTTTTTGTGATGTTATTGTTCTCATTGGGAATTATAGACGGCAAACTTACCTAGTTATGAAAAGCCTTACGATTCTCGGATCTTATTTACGCATTATTTAAATATTTGGTAGTATAAGACTGACAGACATTTTATTGAATGAAGACAACTGGATAATAAGCATGAAGCTATAGACTCTTGACTTAGTTAATTGTCTTCACAAGACTCTTTGAAACAGAGGCCGGTACATTTAGTCAGCAATATTTGGAAATGACATCAGTTCTCTCTTCAAATTCAAATTCAAAATTATCTTTATTTCAAATTAACCTACAAGAGGCACTTGTGACGCGTCTATATAATACGAAATCTACCACTGGATCGGAACGCGGTCTCACACTGTGAAGATCCGGCAAGAATGTGATGATATATTATATTCTTCTTCGTTCTTATCAGCAAAATATTCAGAAATGGTATAATAATCTTTTTCATTTAATTTGCATTTAAGATATTTCTTAAATTGATTAATTGGAAATTCTTTCGTATATTTGGAAAGTTTATTGTAAAACCGTATACATTGGCCCATAAAAGAATGGCTTA
>NJDC01003511.1:127147-141494 GCA_002245475.1 Calephelis virginiensis
GCACTTGCGGGAGAGTTATGCTTTTCGAGACTAAATTATGTATGTAAATATATGTATGTTGCTATACATGTTTGTTTCGATGTTTTATATTAGTTAACATTTTGTAAAGACTATAGATGGAGATGCACCCCCCTGAATATAATCCTGGCGACGCCCATGCTTACGACAATAGCTTTTATAATCTAGCGAACAGCGGTCCGGTATTGGACTTCACTTTATGATGTCTCGGGTTCAATTAACGGCTACCATAAGAAAATGCATTTCTTAAATTTTCTTATAAAGAAAACAAAATTGCCCGGGATTTGACATGTGTTAGATGGGCGATAAGTTTGCCATTGTGGGACTGGATGTAACTCTGCCTACCAATTCAGGGATAGTGGTGTCAAGATATTTTTTTTTTATATCAGCGTGCATTGGCGTCTTTACAACCCTACTCCAAATATTTTTATCGTTGTAGGTTTCATCTATGAACAATTATAAAGTTATATGTTTACTATAGTACCTACAGCTCGAGAGTAATTAGGTAATTTATATTCATGCGTAGCGCTAGTTCTTAGGGTAAAATGTTTTATTTTCCCCAAAACCTTTTTTTTGCCATTGTACACCATTTTTCTTTAATTTAACGCAAAACAAATAAAAGTCAAACTGATATAATCCTAGTATTATCTTATTAAATAATTAGTTGAGCCAACTCTACATCCTGTCCTAACCTTTCAATTTTTCACATGAACCTTATCCTGGCAATAACTAACACAATAAAAATAATTATCAAAAGTGATCCATACCAATAATAATAAAAAAAAAATAAACAATAAAAAAACTCTAAATTTTTGGTCCATTTTCGTCGGCGACGTAATAAGTAGAATGTACGAAATGATAGCAAAAACAATTTAACCATTCCCCTCGTGTGTCTAATAAAAGCCTTACATTCCTTCGACAGCCTTCTCTTAATATAATAAACGCACGGAAAATTATAGCAAACAACGCGGGAAACGCGGTTTTGCTTACACGGGAATGCTTATTTCGCACATTTTCTCGGTGAGCTGTTGTGTTTCAATCGTGTTCCTTAATATGATTTTTAAGACGCGTATGTGTGCGTGTGTGTGTGTGTGTGCGTGTGTGTGTGTTTGTGTGTGTGTGTGTGTGTGTGTGTGAGTGTGTGTGTGTATGAGTCTATGGCATCATAACTTTTGACGGATAGGCCGATTTTGATGCTAAAGCTTTGTTTGAAAGCTGAAGTGATCGAGTTGGTTCTGAAACTCATTATTATTAAAAAAAGATTCTAGTATACAACACCTACTATGAAATGAGCGCTACAGTAACACCCATAAACGCAAAGTCAATCGCATAAAAACGCAATTTCTTTTCTCATTAGAGGTACAGCATTTTAAGATATAATCAATCAGTATTTATCCGACAAGGTACCGACAAGGTGCCGACAAGTTTCGAACAATTAATATTAAATTATCCAATTTTTTATTTCTTTGTTTTCAAAAAGTTTACTTGCTTTCGTAGCTTAGTTATTACAACGTATGAAAAAGAAGGCACAATATTTTTTAATTGTTAATAATATAAAGTTGTCATTAATTATAATTGTTTTGTTATTAGAAAAACAATAAAACAAATGATGTTGTTTTCATAAAAGTATAACATTTTAAAAGATGCTAAAATTATGTTTAACTATATGAAGTTTAAATTAATTCCTCGTGTCGGTCTGGGCTGCTTTGCAGCATAGACCATCTACCTTCCTGCCAGGCAGCTCGTAAAAGGCGAGCAAAGGCTTACCGTCACCAGCACCGTGACATATTACCAGATGGTAGTTTCGCAGAGCTTAGACAGATTATAACAAAAATCAAGTTGCTTAGACTTTTTGGATGTATGTAGGTATATTTAAAGTATATAAGCATGCCTATGTATACTAGGATTCCGATTTATATAAAGATGAATAAATAAATAAATGAACAAATAAATAAATAAATAAATAAATATCCCTGAACAAGACACACAAATTGAATCTAACCCCAAAGTAAGCAAATTATATGCTTGTGTTATGATTGTTAGACAACGTTACTAATACATAGATATAAGAGTACTTAAATAGATACCAGAACATATTTAATAAACACCCAGACCCGTCGGGAATCGAACCCGAGCCTCGCGGTTGGTCGATGTAGTTAAGCGTGATGTAGTTAGGCGTGATGTAGTCCTATCCTATTAATATTATAAATGCGAAAGTTTGTAAGTATGGATGTATGGATGTTTGTTACTCTTTCACGCTCGAATGGCTGAACGGATTTGTCTGAAATTAGGAAGACAGATAGATTGTGACCTGGATTAACATATAGGCTATTTTTAATCCCGATCGCACACCGGGTTTCTGTGAAAACGCGGGCGAAGCCGCAGGTAGCAGCTAGTTAGTTATAAGCAAAAGTGTGTCAACTAACAACAATTCAAATTGACTGTTAAATACTGTTGACTATTAAACTACTTCTGACTATCAAACTATTTAATCGAATTTTCAATATTTGTATTAAGATAAAACTACATTTTCTTATACTTTTTCAATTTATGTGATTTTAAACCATGGATTTCTTATACTCCTTTTGTTAACTTTTTAATACATTTTAGACAATCAAAATAGACATAGACTTTTCTTCTTTCTTTCTTTAGGTTTTGGCCTTCACGTTAGTATTTAGCCATTAGTCAAGTAGAAATTTGCATCAAATTTTATATCAATTTCAATTAATTTTCATAGTCATCGGTCATAAGTCGTCAGGTAGTCATGTCAGGCTCTTGGGTAAAGCGGTGGCCTATTTCCTCAAGCTCATGTAATGAGATTTGCCGGCAACGAGGAAATACACGATACGCTAATTTCTTCATGATTATTTCATTTGTGCTCTTTCACTGAACAAATTTGTATAAAATGCCACCAAAATTGACTAATTTCACTCAATATCAACACGACATTCAATAATTATGAAAAATATTCGACCATCTTTTCTCTCGATGGCGCCAAAACTCATTGACATAGTCACTCATCTGACTTATTGTGGGTTGACACACTATTGCTTATCGTCTTCTAATTTTGAATATTTTGTGTGTAAGTAAGTTGGTATTGACGATTACAGTGAGATACGAGCAAAGCGATATTAAATGTTCGTATAACCTATTATCGTGGTAAAATACATCTACATAAAACAACCAGTTTTATCATTGTTAACCATGAGGCTTTCGAATTGGTATCAGCTAAAATCCAACCAAATTGAACGTAAGTCACGCTGTATGTGTTTGTAGCCTTATCAAAGCGCTGCTTAACCTGCACTCTCATTTGACTTAGCGAATCCAACTAGGTCACAACTGTGCATAAAATGAATTGTAACTATGAACTACCTCATAATATACGGTATGAGTTGTTCCATACCACCTGCGATAGCTCTGTTTCATTTCACAGAATTTTATGACTTCCAACGAATCTCTTTTGGAATTCACATTGTGGGTTTAAGGGGTTATTACTAGGCACAAGAGATAAATATGGTATGATTTTAAATTGCCTGTTCTTGACTAGTATTTTTCCCCGTGTTGGTCCGGGCTTCTTTGCGGAATAGACCATCTGTCTTCTTGTGCCAGGCAGCTCGTAAAAGGCGAGCATAGGTTTACCGTCACTAACACCGTGACATCCTACTTGGTGGTAGAGTTTCGCAACAACTCGCCCGGATTGATACCACCGCCTTATCTATTCCTGCCGCCATAACGTCATGACGTGTTCCGGTTCGGAGGGTAAGGTAGCCGGTAAACTTACTTTTGCTCGAGGCCTAACATCCCGATCTCAGGTTGGCAACGCACCATTACCACCTTTGGTGTCTCTAGGCGGCGTGAATTTCTTACCATCAGGAAATGCGTTTGCTTGTTTGCCTTTCTATAACACAAAAATAATTAAAAGCAAATACCTTCGTGAAATTTTGATACATACATATCTTCACGCCAATTCCCTTGCAGGGTAGGCAGAGTGTATCGAGTGCCAGTCCTCACGATCCTAACAAACCTTTCTTGCTTCCTTCACATTCATTACCCTTCTCATACAAACACGCCGGTTTCGGAGACTCTTGACACCACCCTCGGATGATATTCGATTGATCTGATCGTGGAATGTCAACTTTGATCTACCTGGATACATCCTACATCTGTTCACATTCGCATTGTATATCTGCTTTGTCAATCTTTCATCTGTCATTCTTTCCACATGACCGAACCAGCGGTGCATGCCCTTTCGCATTTTAACACCAACACTTTCTTTCAATCCCACTCTGAAATTTAGATTCCATTTTGAACACTTGACATTTTGAAAATTGTATGTGTTCCATTACCACCTGTATGCTGATGATCTTCGACCAAAAGTACATTTATTCGAATGTACCTAATTGATTTGTACAACGTCATCAATTTATTCAATGCTAATCTTAGAAGTGTTTTGGACTGTTCTACAAAATTTGCAGTATCTGTTAACCCGGCCAAATGTCAAGCTATCGATTTAGAAATATGTGCCAGGCGTTTGACAGCTTTTTTTTGGATTCAATCTCACCAGTAACCTATAACAGTATTATCATTTTCTTCTAGCCCTTTGTCATACATCTTGGTCTCCATATCGATGCTACTTTATCTTGAAATCTTCACATCACTAAAACTTGTCGTCAAGTTAATGATACCTTACACTCTTTCTATCGACATAATAACTTGCTACCTTCGAAAACATATTAGCTGGTAGTGCATGCGTTGGTTCATCTATTATCGATTAACGGCCAATATTAATAATCAATCCTAATCCAAAACTCGCTGTCCAAGATTGATAGTTTGATCAATATTTATGTTATCGCTTGCCAATAACATATCTGTGCACAGGATAAATATCAGAATGAGGCATAGGATAGGCCGGCGGATACGCAGCTATCTAGATTGCTTGAAATCCATTAGATTGATTATTAACATTGGCCGTAAGCTGGCTTATGTTTCTGTGACATTAAGCATCAGTCGCTTATTAGACTAGAGATTATTTTAAATAATTTTGTATGATTTACATTAAACTTACGAAAGTTTTTAAGTTCTAATATTGATTGGTTGTCTTTGCGTAAGCACAGAGAGAGATGTAACAATTATAAAAAAGCTATATTCGTATAAATACTTATTTCAACTATTTTTATTTTAGGTATATCCGACCAAACTGTACACCAAATCAATTTTTGTTATTAGTGTCTCCTAATCACGGATCAGCTGGTAGAAATCCATATAAGTGGAGATAAACCCACCTATTGTACTATAATTTCTTTACCTAAATGTTTTGTTGTAATGTTGTGTGTACACACACAGTTAACGATACAGGAATTACTATTATTAATTATCTAATCTAGAGAGATCCAAACTCCACCTCTTAACTAAAAACTAGACTCCTATTACAAGACCTTTACGTGGCCGTGTCTTCCTCCCTGACCACAACTTTTAATTTGCCTTTCTCGCAAATACATTTTATTTACAGATCGTGCTTTATTCAAGTCATTAAAGTTTAAAGATTTCTTTAAACTGACAGAAATACCACGAGGGCAAATTACATTTTTTAAGTATTTAAGTAAATTATTATATATAGCTACGTTGTTATATTGGTATATGATAAGATCTGCTATTTAAATACGCTTAATTGTTATTTAAATATATACCTCAATTTTCTTTGTAACTTCCATGTAAAATGATAAAAAAGTAAGTAAGTATCTTAACGCCCATACCCCCGAAAAGATAGGCCGAGCACAACCAGGGCACCCACGACTAGCCGAAGACGCTTAGTCCCACAGTGTGATAAGTGGCATGCCTATCGCTAACCGGACACATATCCAATCTTGAGTAACATTTGTTTTGTTGCCCGACCCGGGAAACTAACCCAAGACCTCATGCAGTTAAGTCCAACACCTGGACCGCTAGACAACAGAGGCGGTTAAAATTAAAATGGTACTGATTCAAATAATATTTTAATATTCCACTCTCAAATTTATTTTTCGTAAAATATTTTTCTGCACCCCCACAATCAAGTGGACTCTGCTACTGACGGACTGGTATAGAATGCCTTAAGGCAGCGGTAGGCAACCCGCGGCCCGCCGCCGTCTTACTTGCGGCCCGTGAATGTTCGCCCATTTAAATTTTTTCTATGGCCAATTATACGTAGGTATATTTGGTGGCCCACCTTTAATTTATTTTGCTGCCTTGTGGCCCTTGCCTGCTAAAAGGTTGCCGACCGCTGCCTTAAGGTATCCATTGTGCATAAAACAAAACAAATAAACAAATTTTATTATGCTTTGATTTCTGAAGGAGCGTGCGACAAAACACATACCTATCTATCAATTTCTAATTTACATTACCGTTTATTTACCATTACCGTATCTTCTACCAGGGATATTAATCCTGCATTCTATAACCAACTAAGTTCTTCATGGTACTCACCAAAAAATACAAAGAAAACGAAGGGCCTCCTTTCTCTTTTAGTTATTGATCAGAACTTGGCATTACCTTATGACGTAATAAATACCTATAAACATTGACGCCAGCGTGATGGATGTCAATCGTTGAAGACCCTAGTTAGAGTCATAATGGTAATGATACGAGATACTTTTGGTGACATCTTTCAAACTGCTCGGAAGATAAACGGTTTATTCCACAGTAAATTAAAGTATCTTCACGCCCATATCCCCGAAGAGGTAGGCAGAGGTACAACCATGGCACCCACGACTAGCCGAAGACACTAAGTCCCACAATGTGATAGGTGGCAAGCCTATCGCCAACCGGGCACATTTCCAATCCCGACCAACATTTTTTCTTAATTAGAAAAATCCAATTTTCTTTATCTTGGCCTACCCGGGATTCGAACCCAAGACCTCATGCATTCAAGTCCAACACCCGGACCGCTAGACCACAGAGTTATTCTACAGTCTACTTGGTATACCTATTTTTTACGTGATAGCGGACTATCACACGGCTATCTCCTGAAGATAAATATATCCGTGGTCTATAAGACACCTTGGATGTTGTAGGTGCGCCACTGTATAGTAGCAAGAGGTGTTAAGGTAACTGTACAAGTACCCTATCTCCAAACCGGAACATTATATCATCATTATGGTGGAATGAATAGGTAAGGCCGTGAATCCTTGCTCGGACAGGTTCGCCTTTTACAAGCTGTCTGGTAGAGAGTTATGTGGTCTATTCTACTCAGCGCGACCGGACCGATATGGGGAAAAAACCACAACCCGTGACATATCCTTCCTGGCAATAACCTCTCCAAACAATGTGCGGTGTGATCGATTATTGCCAAATTGCACTTAACCAAATGCAGCACAATAATTATCGCCTCTGTGGTCTAGCGGTTCAGTTGTTGAACTTGACTGCATGAGGTCCCGGGTTCGAATCCCGGGTCGGGCAACGAAAAGAAAATTGGGTTTTTCCAAATTGTCTAATAAAAAAAAATGTTGCTCGGGATAGGATATGTGCCCGGTTGGCGATAGGCTTGCCGTCTATCACATTATGGGACTTAGTATCTTCGACAAGTCGTGGGTGCCCTGGTTGTGCCTCTGCCTACCTCTTCCGGGATATGGGCGTGAAGATAATTAAGCAATACCCTATAAATGGGTGATGGATTTCTATTTTCGGATATACATCTACCAAAAAGTTTAAACACTCGTTTAACACATGTTTTATAAAACATTGCTTAAAATTGGATTATATACCAATAAGATACTGACACATATCAATTTAAAATTGATACAAGTTTAATAATGTGTTTAGTTAAACAGGTGCTTAAATTTTTTGTGGTAAGGCGGGAAGGGTCTGAATTAAAATTAATTATCAAGTGAACTACGTTGCGAGATCGCACGTCATTTCCCAAGTTGAAGTAGGTCAATGACAGGCCTGCTGAGAATAGCGCTGGAGCCTGAGGGTAGAGTCTATTGTCGACAATTCATAGCCGGGAACTGGGGATATTATCATTTCTATTCTGATAAAATTAATGAAGGCTATGTGTTCAAATATTGTTTTGCTTCAGTCTATCAGAGGAGCCCTGTATGCCTCGTTACACCTTTAGTTTGAAGTACAGAATCTTGTCTTTAGATATTATAAAAGCCTCAACCAATGGTATCATCTGTGCGATATAAAACGGTCACTTTTTTCTTAATTTTTCTTTAAAAAATTACCCTACTCCAAGTTCAAAAGTATTTTTGATAAGTGTGGCTTCGATTGCAAAATAAAATAAATCCTAACAAATATCTTTCAATCTTAAAAAATCAGTCATCCAATCTGTTTTTGGAACATATCTGTTATGCAAAAATAAACTGGCAAAGCGAAAACCCAAAATGCTAAATCTATGCAAGTACACTGCAGGTGAAGCTCGTTTTTAACGAAACCAAAACATACTTATCTTGTATTAGTAGTGGTTGCTAACCAGCAGAAATCAGAGTTCACGTATCTGAAATAAAAAACAAGTCCATTAATATTTTCGCACTTAGAGACGGTAATTATCTTTTAATTAGTCATTAAGACGACATAAAAAAAGAAAAAAAAAGTAGCTTCACGCCCATATTACCGAAGTGGTAGGCAGAGGTACAACCAAGGCACCCACGACTAGCCGAAGACACTAAGTCCCACAATGTGATAGGTGGCAAGCCTATCGCCAACCGGGCACATTTCCAATCCCGACCAACATTTTTTTTATTAGTAAATTGGAAAAATCCAATTTTCTTTTTGTTGGTAAGACGACATGTTATACGAAATCCTGACTAAAAAATAGATCGAATGTTAATGGACACTCTGAGTGTGGCCGTATTTCCTACAGGTTCAATGTTCACAAATATAAACCTCCAGAACTCACTTTGTTTCTGGGTCCATTCAAGAAATGTTGCTTATAATTTAAAACAATAAAACCGCAAAAACCGAGGCCAATTTTTTTTTGGGTACCACCAATATGATTCGATCATTCTTTTTTCAAAATATAACTAATGATTCCGAGATCTCACATCAATTTTATCAACATCCACTAGTAGAATCTTTGTTTTTCATTTATGTCAATGACCTACTTGCATCACCAACTATAACTCAAAAACCACTAGTCGGTACAAAATTTACATGAGACCACCTCGGAAATATGACTAACGATTTTAAAAAAAGAATAATCAAAATTGGTTTGAAATTTACCAAGTAATAGCATATTTCATTTTAATTATTTATTTAAAATTCATGCACTATATTGTACAAAGGTGGACTTAATGCTACGTGGCATTCTCTACCAGTCAACCTAACTTTATTAGAAAAAATAATTAAATGGGGTGCATACAGTCGAATCGAGAATACTCTCTTTTCTGAAGTTGCTTAAAAAATGAAATAACATTGGGATTTTACTGGGAAGACTTCTATGAAAACTGGCCGAGCCGTTTAAACATATAAGATAAGCCATACAAAAATATTTAACTACTGACGTACATAAACACCCCAGCTTCTAAATAAAGTTGCTCCTTTTCAAGTTTCTTCATTTATTATTTAGACGGCTAATGACGAGACTGCCTTGCTTAGGCCTTTACCCAATAATACAACTTGGAAAAAAAATGCAGCTTCTGATAACGATCAGAGCTGTTGTTTGTAAAATTTCCCGCGTTGATCTGGAACTTCTTTAGAAACTATAGTCAACGCCCCATCTGTAAGATAGCTCGTAAAAGACGAGGATCAGTAAATATCCTTGTCACTTACATCGTGACCGTGACAGTAATTTTGAGACGAGTTGACGAATTTGCTTTAACAATTCCTACCACCATTAAAATATAACAAAAAATATTAAAAGGCTTACACTTGAGCCCTCGAGCTGGCAACTTTAACATTTTAGTAAAAGTATCTTCACACCCATATCCCCCAAGAGGTAGACAGAGGCACAGCCAGGCACCCACGATTAACCGAAGTCACTAAGTCCCACAATGTGATAGGTGGCAAGCCTACCGCCATCCGGGAACATATCCAATCCCGAGCAACGTTTTTTTTATTAGAAAATTGGTAAACCCAATTTTCTTTTTGTTGCCCGATCCGGGATTCGAACCCGGGACCTCAGACAGTCAAGTCCAACAAATGAACCGCTAGACCACATTAGAACATTATAGGCGATTAGAACATTTCAGTGTAAGTATATTATCTATAAGGCTTACTTGAGCCCTCGAGCTGGCAACTTTAACATCTTTAGTGTTTATAGACGATGTGTATTTTCAATAATTTGATCTTCCATCTGCTTGTAACTTTTCAGAATTAAAAATAAATATCCCTGGACAAATTACCCAAATTGATCTAACCTAAAGTAAAAGATAAGATATGTGCTTGAAAAGGGGAGCTAGTGCGAAAGTAACGACAGTGTATATGTGGAAATAATACAAAATTAAAAAACACCCAACAAGAATACATTTCATTAACTAAGAACTATTTAGATTACGTCAGCTTTTAAACAAAAAAATCGAATCGAAATCGGTCCACCCGTTCAATTTATAATGTCACCAACAGACAGAAACATACACACGCACACACGCACGCCCGCACAATGAGAGAGAGAGAGAGAGAGAGAGAGATAGAGAAATTTGCAACATTCTACTTTTCCCATCTGGAGTAATAAAAGACAAATTCGGTCATCTTCGAAATATGCGCCAGATCACAGATCAAAATCTACTGATAAATACAAGCCTAAAAAAGTTATATAGAAATGATAAAAGAAGAGCTATTGCCAAAGTGACGACGGTGTATTATTTGTGTAAAAAAATCTCTCCACTTTTACAGGCACGGGGCGACAGTCAAAGTTTGACGTTCATCTAAAATTAAAATTGCTTTATGTTTTTCGCAGAGAAAATTGAAATCAAATACCCTTTTCATCTCTCGAAGCCTTTTAACGTCCAGCTTCGTTAAGTCGCTTGTTACCAAGCGGCATTTAATGTTTTTTGATGCCTATTTGAAATAATTTTTATTTTTTGTACTGGTAAGCAAAACAGTTTTTCGTTGGTTTTTAAATTTAATAGTTTTAAACACGGTAACATGATACTATTCCGTGTTTAAGAGTGATTCATCTATCGAATAAAACTTAAATTGTAATTGACTGATTTTAATATCATCATCATTGGTGATGAAACAGGTGACCCGCCTACTCCTATGACTCCTCTTCCATAAAAAAAGTATACCTGCCCATGGGTTAATTTACTTTACTCTGAGTTAGCTACAATAAAACACTATGCTAGAAATTAACTTGGAGTCAGATTTACCCAAGAAAGCAAGAGCGACCCTTACTTTCACAAACGGCTTCAATTACCAGCCTCAGATAAGCACCGCACCCATAACTTATTGGATGTCTATAGTCGTTATATGGCGTAAAACCAATGAAGAGGTCTTCAACATGCACTATTAAGTATGACTCAAAATTTATAACCAGAATCTTTTTTCTGAAATGGCTAATATGTTGCTAACCGCGAGGTTTTTACAACTTCACCGGACTATTATCAGAATCAGAATATCATTTCTTTCTTATAAACCATACCAAAGGCACGTTTGACGCATATTCTATATAATACGAAAATCTAAAACCGGCTCGGAAGGCGGCCACATACTGAAAAATCTGAAGAATGGAGCTCATCGCGCTTGTCTTTTTTTCCACGTTTTAAAGTATCATATTAATAAATTTTTAAAGAAAGAAAAAATTTCGCCTCAGACAGGATTTGAACCTGTAACCTTTCGTCTCAAGCCGACGAATGCTCTAACCAATTGAGCTATTGAGGATTCAAGTCCCGTGGCGAAATTTTTAATTCCTTTCTAACCCATTAACGCGGTTAGTTATGTCCTATAGAAAATTTTTTGTTTGTTAAAAAATTTATAGAAATCTATCCCAAGCACAGGGCAAGTGCTAAAATAAAAAATATCATATTAATATTAATATATTATAAATTAGGCAGAGATTGGCATGAGGAGTAATTGATCCCTAGTACTCTTATCTGTTAAATATTCAGCAAGGGTATAGTAACCTTTCTCAGGTAATTTTAATTTATCAAATATTTTAAATTTAATAAATTTAATGTTCTTTCATATAATTGGAAAGTTGATTATAAAAAATTAAATACCTATAAAAAATATATCCCTGGATAAGTTACACAAATTGAATCTAACCCCAAAGTAACCAAATCATGCTTGTGTTATGGGTATTAGTCAACGATTATAATACACAGAAATACTTATATAGACACCAGAATAAATTTAACAAACACCTAGATCCGGAAATGCAGACATCAAATTGTTCATCACACAAATGCCTGCCCTCGTCGAGAATCGAACCCGAGCCTAACGGTCATCGGTGTAGTTAGGCGTGTACGCTAGCCACTCGACCAAAGAATAGTTAATTATGTGGAGACGAGAATCATATCGATTTTCGTAGATTTTCTGCGCTTAATAAATGTACCAAACCCAACCAAGGCCTATAGCTATGTTTAAAAACAAAAGGTCTTATGCTTTAAAACCGAAGAAGGATATTTTCCACCAAATTTCAGGCCTCTGTTAACTATTCAGATAAGTTTTCGCAAAACAGGATTCCCGACGGTGTAGCGCCGCAGTTTGTTGCCGTATACCTTGTGTAAGTGCAATATAAACACTTTTTACCTATTACTAGCACAGAAAATCCGACGCGAGCAAAATAAACGTAATATAATCACATTTCTACGGATTCTGCTCTCTCGGGACTTGGCAAACACAGTTTGCGTTTCGTTGTTTACTTTAACAAGCTTTGATCTTTTAAATTGCTAAAAAATAATACCAACATTCACGTGCGACTTTCCGATGCTGGTTAAAGAAATCCCACATTTTCAATACGCAACGGTAAATAAGCAGAGCGATTGCTTGATCTCTGTTCATCCTTAAATTTAACAAAGTCGGATCACTCGTTTTTTATAATAATGTAATATCGTTTTTTATAATGTAATGGTAATGGTGCGCTGCCAACCCGAGGCCGAGGTGTTAGGCCTCGTACGAAAGTAGGTCTACCGGCTACCTTACTCTCCGAACCGGAAAAAGATCATGGTATGCGCTGCCGTTATGTCGACAGGAAGAGGTAAAAAGTTAGTATCAATTCAGGCAATAAACTGTGAAATTCTACTACTAAGTCAGATGTCACGGTGTTAGTGACAGCGGTACCTGGTAAAAAATCTGCAAAGAAACCCGGACTAAACCGGGAATATTTAGATTATCTCCTGATATAAACAAATTACAAAAGCAAACTGACACAATATGTTAACAATTTGTGAGGTTAGAAAGGAAACAATTGACCAGGAGATTTCCCACTGTTTAGATACACACATTGCCTATATAAACAAACGATGTTAACTGTGCGTGCATTAATTTTTATAAGCTATAGATTAGACAGTTAAATAATTTTAATTGATAAAACACGACCACCATAAAGTTTTTTATACCTTAAAAAAATATTTAAACATCTTTAAGTTGGAGTGGAAAACTATGACTTCACCCTGCGAAAATTACCTTATTTCTCTGGATATCCGTGTAACAGGATATAGGTAGTATATACATATGCACGATACTGCCGCACGTCGCTTACTATTAAGATGTATCTGATGAAAATATAAGTGAATTGAACTCAATTTTGCGTCGGTCTATCCAATTGGGGGTACGTACGGGGTCGAACGTCTTATTGCTTTAAACGTGGAACATAATATAACCTACTCGTTATTTATATTCAGTTTTTAAATGACAGCCCAATAATCACAAGACTCTCCTGTTCACAACCGTTGCCAATAGACACCATAAATGTTATTGTCTCGTCGCTGTCCTGTGGACGAGTTGTTAGGCCTAATACCTACCTTCTACACAACCATCACAAACATTTAAATTGTGGCGGCATGCACAGATAAGGCACTACTACTACTCTGGCAAGTTTCTGCGAAGCACTGATACACTAGTCTAGTCGTTAAAATAATCTGTAAGGACAAGAGAATACAAAACAAATATGTCTCTCTGATGAGAGAGTTTTCTGCAGGGCAAAGACAAAAAATAGGTAGATAATGTACCTAAATACCTGCCATCTAACTACACAAAAATTAAAACCGTATTGAACGCTTGTTTTACTAAACACTGTCTACAATTGGATTCTAAATAAATACACACTACCATGTCTACTCCGTGTTGGTCCGGGTTCCTTTGCAGAACAGACCATCCGCTCTCCTGCCAGTCAGCTCGTAAAATGCGAGCATATACTTACTGTCACTTACACTAGGTGGTAGAGTTTCGCAGCGACTCGCCCGGATTGGTA
>NJDC01003511.1:151945-164397 GCA_002245475.1 Calephelis virginiensis
CCCGCCGTACTTTAATCTGACACGCTCGAGTATATTTTCAAGCCAAAAAAAATTAGACAGACAACCCTACATGCGCGTCTCTATGTAGAGATTTGATACGTAATGGAGGTGTTCAACAATGGTACAGGGTCTCTCCCATACCTTAATCTGACGCGCCTGAGTCAGTCCAAAAATCCTCTCTTGGGCTCCCCTACTACAATGTCGTATTGAATATTACGAGTATAATATGACTGTCAAAAAATGTCGTTAGACTAATCCTACAAGTCCTTTCCTATTAATATTATAAATGCGAAAGTTTGTATATTTGATTTTTACTCCTTCACGCAAAAACTGTTGAACCGATTTTCATGAAATTTGGCACACACATACAGGGTAACTTGGATTAACACATGGATTTTTACCCCGGAAAATTGTTCCTGTGTGACTGCAAACCACGAGGGCAACAGCAAGTTTCGACTTCAAAAGTATTCTATTCGATGTCGTCACTTACGTTCCAGTCTAGATTATAGGAGTACAACAATAAAACTCAGTGAAGCGATAGAGAAATGAGTTATTCTAATATAATATCATTCACGAAACCTAATACTGTAACTTAATACTCGCTGAACAAGTGGGCTACAATATAGCGTACCTACTTTTCTCATATTGAATTTCCTACGTGTTTAGAATTTTATAGAGCACACAGATAGGTAAGACGCACACTGGTGTATGAGCTGCTGTTTGTTGTAAGGTTCAATGATATTCACACACATTTATACATATATTCACGTCAATTTCCCTACGAGGTTGCAAACTAACGTCAATAACCCTGTAACTTGACCGACGTCGGACAATATTTGAGCCCTGGGGGCTGATTATGTATCTCAGTGACCAACTCAAAATGGAAAAGTGTACATCAAATAACTGTCAAATGAACACATTTATGTTTGCTATCTCTATTGTGTTTCTGTTGGTCACTGGAGATAGCAAATGTAAAACACGTCATTTGACAGCTTTTGATGTACACTTTTCCATTTTGAGTTGGCAACTGAGATACATAATCACCCCTGGACCTCATACACCTAAATAGCTTTTATCTTATCCTAAAGCTCAAATTTAGCTTTTATTTTAATCATTAAAACTATTTCATTTGAAAACTGATGCTGTTGTCTTTATGCTCTGACTATATACGTGGTACTCGAATAATTAGTCTGTAATATGAACGTAAACTTCTGTGCATATCTGTTTTGCATTTTCTTTGAATCTGTTTTTGAATTCTCAGTATCTTGTTCATCAAATATCTAAACTATTTAGATGTTTCACTTAAATTAAAGTTAAGAATTTTAAGAATCCTTATGCATACCATACACGCGAAACACTACTTTATTGAGACAACAATATGCCTTTGCTAAATGTTCTTTGATTAAATGTATGGTCCATGCGGTTACCATGATTAGGTATATTTCCAGGGTGCTGATTATGTATCTCAGTTGCCAACTCAAAATGGAAAAGTGTACATCAAATGACGTCATTTTTATTTGCTATCTCTGTTGTATTTCTGTTGGTCACTGGAGATAGCAAATATAAAACACGTAATTTGACAGCTATTTGATGTACCTACACTTTTCCATTTTGAGTTGGCAACTGAGATACATAATCAGCCCCCTGGACCTCATACACCTAAATAGCTTTTATCTTATCCTATATCTCAAAGATAGCTTTTATTTTTAATCATTAAAACCATATCATTTGAAAAATGATACAATTGTTTTTGTTATTTAAGTTAAAATTTCATTTCACAAACGTACAGGAAACCAAGGAAATATCTGACTTGTGTACAACAATTTCAAAGTGCTGTAAAATGGTCTGATATTTCGTTTGCTTACTGTACATTGACCTAGTTCAATTACATTTATGTGCTCCATTACTCCTACTTATCGCTAATTATTATTACTCACAAACAGGAAAGTACTGTAAGTAACTTGGACCGAGGAGTTTTAAATTAAAACTTCAGTAATAACTTAAGAAGTGCTTGATTATTGTGTAAGTTAAAATATTATGTAAAATTTATAATAGAAAAGCTAAATCCAAAAAATTAAACAATTTTATTTGGATTTAAGTATGGATTTCCGCAAAGTAACGCCTTCTTCTATCAAAAAAGCTAAAGCTTGAAAAAATTGAAAATCGAAGATGTTTCAGAAATAATCATGGACTCCGAAACTTCTTCGTGTCACTGCATTTCGTTGGAACACTTAAAAAGTAATAGTTTTAACATCCGACTACACAGACGGGGGGTGTAATAGGTTTTTTGTATCTGCCTGTGTGTCTGTGCCATCATAACTTTTGAACGGATAGACCGATTTTGATGCGGATTTTTTGTCTTGGGTTATTGAAAAGTCTTTAATATTATTTATTTCACTCGCCAGATAGAAAGTGGAGTACAAAATCATAAATGGAAATTAAAACCTAAGCTAGAAGGTGCCTATTTACTATTGTCAATTAAATATTAACCTTCGATTAAGAGGTCGAGGATTAAATATTGTATATTTCATATTATTTAACAAGAGAGCAAAAATATTTTATTACTGTAAAATGGTATCTTCTAATAAATTCTTCCAGAACGATAAGTAAAATTTTATGAAATTAAAACACGCACGATACGGAATTTCTTAATAACAAGACGATTTTAAAATTAAAATTGCTCAATAGAGCTTTACAACCTATCTGTAAAGTAAAAAATAAAAACCATCTCTTTTGCGTCAGCGTTCAAACAAAAAACTGCAACTTATAAAACATTGACGTCAGGTTTTTTCAAGAGGACGCAAGGTGTTAAAAAAATCCATTAAAATTAGTGAAGCTAATGATTCACCGTTTTTAAACAGTAAGTTAACAGGTTGGAAATTGTAACACGATACCACATAATTCTTACATTTATTTTTGGTATTTAAAAAAAGAAATAATCCATGAAAAACTATAAAAATTACATTAATTAACTAAACGTTGAAAACTGTCAACATTCGTGAATTAAATAAGCGAACGTTGAGTCACGCGATTTGGGATTTTTTCATATTTTTAAAGATTTTTTTTTTATTGGGATTTTTTATTTGAAGAATAAAATTGGGTAAATATTTTGTAGTTACATAAGTACACTTTTTGTTGTAATTACTTACTAACCGACTCCAAAAAAGGGAGGTTCTCAATTCGACTTTATGTCTTTTTCTATGTTTGTTATACGATTACTCGGCCAATAACAAACCGATTTTGATAGTTCTTTTTTTAGACTATAATTTTTGTTATTGACATGACCAATAGTCATGATTCTGTGGTCGTCCCAAATTGATTATATTTTGATTTTTTGAGTTATACTTTATCATGGATTTGATTATGATACTGTATCAACCGATCAGCCGTTAGAACAGCTAAAAACGTAGTTCTTAATCCACAAACGTTTAAGTTTTCAGTTTTTTTGGGGGTTAATTTTTTTTCAAAAAAGGTTTTTGTTAGTTTTGGTGGTTCTAACCTTTCTACCAGCGTTGTCTTTTCTAAGCTTTTATGAGACGAATTACGACAAAGGAATGGTATTTGTATCTGACGATTTCTATAATCTATACCTATGTCGCACACATACATATATTGCGGTATATGACGTGCATATGCACTAACGAAGCGTTGGTGGAATTCCTATTATTTTATTAATACAGTTTTATGAAAAATGTGTGAAAACCTGCTTATTTTCATATAAAATCACAAAGTACAAAATGAGTTTTGGCGCCATCGAGAGAAAAGATGGTCGAAGTTTTTACATAATTATTGAATTTCGTGTTGATATTGAGTAAAATTAATCAATTTTGGTGGCACTTTGTACAATTTTGTTCAGTGAAAGTGCACAAATGAAATAATCATGAAGAAATTAGCGTATCGTGTATTTCCTCGTTGTCGCCAAATCTCACTACATGAGCTTGAGTAATGAGGAAACCGCTTTACCCAAGACCCTGCCATGACTTACTGACGACTTATGTCTCATGAGTTATTTGTAAAAATTCTACTTGACTACTGGCACAATACTAAAGTGAATGCCAAAACCTAAAGAAAGAAGAAGTACAAAATTCAAAAAGGCAGACGTAGTTGAAAAACTGAAGGCGTGTAGTCAGGGTAATAAATACCTACAGCCGAGCGGTGCGTCAACACGCGATAGGGCTACGCGCCTTCAGTGTTCTACATCTGCATATTCGAATTTTGTGATTGTACATACTGTATTTCTTTAAACAAATAAAAATCAACAAAATAAACAAATTTATAGAAATTTAAATACCAAGCATAGGGCAAGTGCTAAAATAAAAATACCTGGAGAGAAACAAAAGTTATGGCCATCATAAATGTGAATTTCATCTGTATCGATGAAATCATTTAGTAGGTACCTACTCAGAACTGTGTATCTTAAGGACATAAATACTCGCGTTCACGGGTAAGAAAGGAATTAAAAAATTCGCCACGGGACTTAAATCCTCAGTAGCTTTAATGGTTAGAGCATTCGTCAGCTTGACACGAAAGGTTACAGGTTCAAATCTTGTCTAGGGCGAATTTTTTTCTTTCTTTAAAGAAAATTATACAAATAAAAATCGTATAAAACATAGCAAATGTTCAATAAAAATGCATGCAGCGTTTTTAATTACCAAATTTCATAAAAATCCATCCTTAACAGATAAAGTGAAGCTCAAAAACAGCACAATATAGACTAATATATAAAATTATTGTTCTTTGCAATATTAAGTAAGTAGTTAATTATTAAATATATAAGTGTCAAGAGTCTCCGAAACTGTCGTGTTTGAATGAAAAGGGTAATGCCTGTGAAGAAACCGAGACAGGTTCGTCAGGATCGGAAGATCTGGCACTCGATACTCACTGCCTACCCCGTAAGGGACTTGGCGTAAAGATATATGTATGATATGTATGTAGTAAATGTGTGTATGTAAGTAAAAAGTTATTAAACCAAAATGAAATTCGAACACATATTTCAAAAAAAGAATTATCAAACAGCGAGGTGGTAATGAAATAGTCGGAGTCGGAATGTGCAGTTTTACTGCACTTAGTTATTTAGTCTCACTTTTCCGCTAGCGTACGATTAACTACAAAATTCATGGCAGTTGTATACGATACAACTCGATTCGCGGTAATAACGATATCTCTGCCTGCCTCCGCGTCTGCCCTTGTTGCAGCCGTGCACCTTGTAAAATAGACTAGAAACTTGAATATTATTTGCATAAACTATTTTCATCTGGCTAAAAACTGATTTTTTTATTCGACAAGTACATTTATTTTTTGTGATAGACTATTACAACTTTTTACGGAATGATTGTTTTTATTGAAAATAGTAAAACTTTGCCGTCTTATTAATAAAGGTAGACTAAACCAAACCTAACCTTACTCAAGGAAATTTAGAAATAATAAACGTAGATTAGAGATGAAGCATTCGGAATTTGCTTTGTAATTCAAAGTTAATCCATGCCGCTACATCGATTAGTAACAGATTATAATATGGATACACTATTCTGATATATATTTATTTCATACTAGCTGTACTCGCCACTTTGTTTGCAACTACAGTAACTGGTTATAAATAGTAATTAATACCTATTCAAACGTACGCATACATTATATAGGTAAGTATGCTTGAAAATCCAAAATCTACTACCCTAAAATTACCTGTAGGTACATACAAATGTTTATCTACGTTCCGAATTTTAAGTTGTTCGCTTTATTCTGTTTGTTAGGTCTGTAATTTCTAAACTTCCTATGAATTAGAAAAATAATAAGTCCATCTGTATAGTACATAGGTATTACAAAACAAAAAAGAAAGAATTTCGGACTAAACGTTAATGAAAAATAGTCCAACTTACATTTGACATCACTGATTATAGTTAATCTATCTTTAAATTTATTTGTAACCAATTATGAAACTCATGAAAAATATAAATAAGATATTTATTAAAATTAAAAATAAATGCTGCGATTTAAATATAAAAAAAATCTCTAAGCATTTAATTTCCATAAATATTAATTAAATATCTGCATACCGCAATGTGGTATAATATATTGGTATGCTTAAATATTTTTGTAAAAACTTTTTAACACACATATTCCGAAAATAAATTAATTTAATTTTATTTGACTTAGAAGAGGAGTCTCCCACGGGAACTCCTTTAGTAGATCGGATGAACCATCCTATAACCTTTCTCGGAACATAGAGTTCCTACCAGTCAAATTTCGGTATTATTGGTTCAGTGAATTTCGGTCAGGATACAGAAAGACTTTTTGAAAAATGCTAGAAATGTGTTCTGCTGTCCATATTGAGCTGCCTTTTACTTTCATAAGTATTTCACAAGTATAATTCATATTTCTACAGTTTTAATACATGTACTTATAGATTTCCGAAAATACGATCTTATCATAAACATTTACATGTGAAATGTTGTCAATATGAGACCATATGGCTCGCACTGTTTAACAATTATCAGATGTCATGTATAGCAAAGCTGGTCACACTAAACGATCTAACTCTACACGCTCTAGCTTCACAACATTACACCTTAGTAAAAATATGTGACTTAACAATAAATGTATATAGAACCACCTATATACATTACATATACAAGTAGATACTCAGTATAATTTAAAAGAGAATTTGTATGTGATGTGACCCACAAACCACATTCGTGTCACATGTGACCACGAAAACCGCAGCCATTTTCAGGCCATTCAGTTAGCTAACAGTTCCAGTGAGTCTGCACTCTGTCCTGATAAAACTTCGATCATAATCGTTTTAGTTCACCCGGCCCAGTTACGCAAAGGCTTTTATGACTTCAAAACGCAAACTTTTCTTTATTATCCCAGTATTAAATATGAAAGCTTCGTTCCCGTACGCACAACGTTCCTCGAATACTTAAAGTAATGGTTGAGTTTGTAATATAAACGAATTTGCTAAGTTTTAACTTAACTGGAAAACAAATGTTCCAGTCATAGTACAGACAAATAAAACACGATTGGAAGCCATATTTAAAAGAAAAGACAAACGAAGTAATACTTTTAAAATGTAATTTTACAGCGCAATAAAATACTGGTAGCCTAACACGATATTTCCGATGAGACGCAGGGACTCCTAGGTCATATATCATTTTATAGTGATAACTGTCATAACACTATGTTTATGTGAGAAGCTGACAGAAGCCGCGCTGCCTCGAAGTTTTACAGATGCTCTTAAAGAGAAGAGAGTAAAATTTTATTGCATTTCGATATATCGATCGGTTGCATTGAGTGAAGTTAATCATATCAAGTTTTTTTATATTACGTAGGTAATGTATATGTGTATTCTTGCTCAGGGATAGAAAGGGAGAGGAAAGTAAATCGTAACATTTTTTCCTTTCTGGCGTTAACTGTTAGGTATTTTAATTAAAAGATTCTACAACTTGTTCGTTCTTAACCAGGAAGGGTACAGTAGTAGATATTTATTTAATCACTATATAGGCAGGTAGTAAAAAAGCATTTTCGAAAATAGTGATAGATGTTAAAGTGGGTTAAAAATACTAATATATTACTTTGTGAATTGTGCTAATACAATAAATAAAGTTAATTAAACATATTAAATTTTTATAGCAGCACACGCGGCAGAGCTTTTATATACACAGCGGTTCCTATCCTATCTATTCTATAAGCATCACCCAGACGATTGTAATCACACACCAATCACGCCTTCCACAAAGGTGACCTTGGTGGAAACTTTGTTTGAAACAAATCAAAATTTGGACTAAAACTACGTTCAACACGGGTGCAAACCCCTAATAGTGAGGAACTGATTATTGTCAGAAAACGGTCTTTATATAAGAAGTAAACAGTAAACACGCCAACAGCAGAATTTTACAATTAAATAGAAAGTGTTTATTACATTTATATAGATCAAACTTATGAACATATATGTATGTGAATTTGAAACATATCAAAAAAGTAAGTATCTTCACGCCCATATCCCCGAAGAGGTTGGCAGAGGTACAACCAGGGCACCCACAACTAGCCGAAGACACTAAGTCTAAGAAGATACTAAGTATTTAAGCTGTGGTCTAGCGGCCCGGATGTTGGACTTGACTGCATGAGGTCCCGGGTTCGAATCCCGGGACGGCCAACACAAAGAAAATTGGATTTTTCCAATTTTCTAATAAAAAAATGTTGGTCGGGATTGGAAATGTGCCCGGTTGGCGATAGGCTTGCCACCTATCACATTGTAGGACTTAGTGTCGGCTAAGTTTCGGCTTCGGCTAGTCGTGGGTGCCTTGGTTGTACCTCTGCCTACCTCTTCGGCGATATGGGCGTGAAGATACTTAAATAGATAGTTGAGAAACATGTTAGATATTAAAGTCGGTAGGTGATTAATTTGGGTACCCAAAAAAGTTCAGGTTCAGTTTCTTTAAATGTTATAACAATAATTATGTGTTTATGTCCATTTTAAAAAGAATTTGAAGTCAATAATAACACTTCAACATTTTGTTACTAAAGTATTTATTTTTCATCAATTTCGATTACCAATAAAAAAGTATTAAAATATTATAATTTTATAGGGCGATAAAATGTTTGTCAGCGATACCGCGACAGAGTTTCGGTTAGACGCAGTGGCTCCTACAGGATATTATTACATTTATGGCTTTCATAACATGACGTTTATTTGAGTAGCCAGGTCGCCTCCACGTTTCACGTGTGCTAGGACCCGGATGTCACTTTATTATTTCTGATACTTGGAGAAATTCGTATTCATCTAGCCTACGCCGGCACAGCATAAAACAACATTATCTTTGCGAGACCTAATTCGATTTTTTTTCCTATTTAGTTACATTTTTGCAGTAAATTCCCAAAAAAGTAATATTTCCGTTGCATTACAACTTGAGCGTCTGCAAAAAAGAGTGAATAAGCATCTTTTGGCTTGGTATAAATCTATGTTGTATAATCTATGTCGATTTTTACTGGTGAAAAGTATCGATAATACTTTCCATCACTAAAAATCATCATGGGAATATATTACTAATAAAAATATCAGGTAAAGTTTTTGCAATTGCAGGTACTCTACTCTTATCTTTAAGCTACCTATGCAATTGCCTATATTATAACAATATTTATGTAGGTAAGTCATTTAAATATATTTTTTGGTTATGTTTCTTTAAATTTAGACAAATTACTTCATTAGATGTGTTAAACTTTTAAGTAAGTACAACATACCCGCATTGTAACAACCTTTTTAAAACACTTGTATCCTCACAAGTTTTGTTGGAAAAATTCAAGAGGATAAAGAAGCGTAATATTACGAAGGTACTTAATGCATTTCTTAAAGATTTTTGACATTCGCTCACTTCGGTATAACGCGCCGTAGCGTTTCTCTGAATGTTACGTAACAACTTATCACTTAAAATAAAGTGTCTATCACTAAAATTCATAATTAGTTACCTTCCGCAAAGTTTAGTGAAGTTGCTAAAATTTATTTTAGTTACCTGTTTTTTTTATTATTTACCTAAAAAAAGCGCTTCGTACGCGTCATTTGAATCCTCCTCTCGTCCCTGTAACACATCGTAACGTTTACAATAGCCTCTTCCCAAATATGTAACGTTATAATTGAACGCCCCTTAAGCACGTTTATGTATACTAGATCTTTATTTAATGTTATAATTTGTAATTAATGTGTAACTACAGAGATAGTAAATAGATAAATAATAGAAAATGTTGATAAAACAATTAGATTAAAAAAATAGATTTTAAACATTGTAAAAAACATTTCTTTATAATGGAAACGCGATTCAAATTCACCCAGTTCAGTAGTTTTCCAATTAAGCTCGAAAAATCTGATAAAAAATATATAAAAAATCTATATAATAAATAATAAATCTGAAAGAATATGTAAGCATAAGCAGGTCGCCTTATTATGACCAAGCATTATCCTCTCCTAAGAGTTAAGTTGGAAAAACGAACCACATTCGCTTTTATTTACAATTACGCTACTAATGAATACAAGTCCATCTCCAGTTGAGAAGTGGGCGTGAAATTGACCTCACTGCGACCTAAAAATCACATTTAGGTGACAGACATGGAGAGGCACTTCGTAGCTTAAGAAACCCCATGAAATTTAATATTCCTCGTTTAATTATCTTTATTGTCGTGGAAAATAAATACCTTCACACCCTTTCACATCTCCGAAAAGGTTGGCAAATCTGATGCTTTGCTAATACATACAGAATCAGGCAACATAATACCATATTACGATGTGATACTGGTGTGAACTGGACAAAGCAACCAGTGACACATTTTAAATACATGTATCTTTTTGTTGAAGTGAAAACTTCTTTAGCGGCGTTGGGCATTTTTTTTGGAAGGGGTAAAAACATCTAACTCGCGTCAGATTGTCAGAACGTAAGACGTGGCACTGCGTATGCGCGAAATAGACGGCGTGAGATCTAAAATGAAACGTAAATTCATTGCTGTTTTTGTATTGCTTAGATATTTCCGAGGAGTATAGGATGCGCAATGAATAATACGCCGCAATATACCTACCATTACATTCTCACAGAAGGCATATACGTAAAATATCAACAGACATTGCTCTATTTGTTTCATCTTAAAAATAAGCGTTATGTGTAGACGAGTAATGTTCTATGTACATATAATATGACGACGCTCCGAGCCGTCACGTGGTCTTAGTTTAGCGAGTTTTTGTCAAGCCAAACGCAGGATATTGATATGAAAATAATATTTGTGTATAATTATAGTACTTTCATACTGATAATTAAAGCAATTCGTGCAAAATCATTCCCTAATCATTCCAAAATTCAAAAATGCACAACGTTAATATTCAAGTTTTCACTTTTGACGGCACTCACGGTGTGCAACCCGTTTTTTTTTCACTGGTTCAACTTGCCTGTGTAAGGATTCACCGCCTTACCAATTTCGACCCCCATAATGACTTTATCATATCCCGGTCTGGAGGGTGGGGTAGCCAGTATACTTGCACAATTTGGGTTCACATTCCAGCAATGTTACACCAACGCACCTGTAACATATATGGGCACCCCATAGGCCGCGATTGCCTCTTGCCATCAGGAGACCCGTATGTTTGTTCACTGACCTACCACATAAAAAAATATATAATCGATACGTAATTTAGCAAGAACAGGGGCTCCAAACATAAATTTTAATAGTTCTTCATATTAATTTAATTTTTCCCCGTGTTGGTCCGGGCTCCTTTGCAGAATAGACCATCTGTCAGTTCGTAAAAGGCAAGCTGCCTGGCAGGAAGGTAGATGGTCTTTTCTTCAAAGGAGCCCAGCCCAGCACGAGGACGCGAAGTTGCAAAGTACTCTATCATGTGGTCGACATTGACAATAACCATTGAATTATTAAACATTTCATTTGGACGTGTCGAACGGTGCTTATCTATAATGTATCAGACATGCATTTAATTATGAACGTGATGTTCCAAACGGGAAAATCAATAGACTGTCTATAAACATTTTGTTAAAATTGAGTTATTGTAAAAATTGAGGGATTTAAAAAAAGACATCGACAAAAAAAAACTCCCCGTGTAGGTCCGGCTCCTTTGCAGAATATATCACCAGTCTCCCTGCCAGGCAGCTCGTTAAATGCGAGCTTTAGGTTTACCGTCACTAGCATCGAGACATCTCACAAGTTGGTAGATTTTCGCACCAACCACCGCCTTGTACATGCCTGCCGCCATAACGTCAGTGCTCGCCGTTGACGTGTTCCGGTTCGGTGGATAAGGTAGCCCGTACGCTTAATTTTGCTCGAGGCCTAACATTTCGGCCTCATGTTGACAACTCATCATTACCACCTTTGGTGTCTACTCTCTAGGCGGCACGAATTTCTTACCATCGGAAAATCCTTTTGCTTGTTTGCATTTCAATGTTTACGTGGTTTCCAAACTGATTGCGAAACACATTCTTTGAAAAACTTTGTACTCGTTTTATAATTATATGAAACTAGCTATCCCGGCGAACTTCGTTCCACCCGTTCGTTATGGGAAATAATGAGGTATTATTTTTCCCATTTTCCTTGCAACTTCTCCCGTTTTTCTCTTCATAAAAACCATCTCCTGATAATAACTAACACAATAAAAAAAGAATTAGCCAAATAGGTCCAGCCTTTCGGAAGTTATGCGCTTACCAACACATTTAGCGATTCATTTTTATATTATAGATTAAATTAAATTAAATGAAAATTATTTATTTACGGAATATGTGTGTTAAAAAGTGTTATAAAGATATTTAAGAATACAACATATTCTACCACATTGTGGTGTGCAAATATCTAGTTAAATTTTAAAAAGTTACATATTTCTATAAAAATGTACATTTAAATCGTGTTGGTCCGGGCTCGTTTGTAGAATAGACCATCTGCCTTCCTTGCCAGGCAGCTCGTAAAACGCGAGC
>NJDC01003511.1:169265-181697 GCA_002245475.1 Calephelis virginiensis
TATTCTATTTATATATACAAAAAAAAATCGTGTTAGTTACATTATTTATAACTCGATAACGGTTGAACCGATTAGGCCGAAAATTAGTAACCAGGAGATGGACATAGGATAGTTTAAGCCCCTTTGAAGGAAGGAAACTAGGAAAAAAACCATTTTAATTTTTTCCACACAAACTAAACGGGTGAAAGGAGTTCGCCTGAACAGATAGTTTTAAATAAATAGTAAAATATTAAATATATAGTTTCTATATAATAATAAAACAGTTGACTCAAATGCTGCAAATAAATTTTAAAATATTGAATATATTGTTCGTTGTCGTAGCCCGGCCTTATACAGAAATATACAAAAGGCATTGTAACAAAGGCAATAAAAAATTGGAATGACAACTTGATACTTTGTTGTTCCGAGTCCCCAAACTAGAATGGAACATCTGCTTTCCTGCCAGGCAGCTCGTTAGAGGCAAGCAAAGGTCAAATTGATAATTACTAACAAAACCACTGCTACTGCAACTTGTCCAGGTAGAGATCGCCGCCTTACTTCATCCTGCCGCAATTTTTTTTTGAAAATGACTAATGTGTTGCCAATCTTGCGGTTTTACAACTTCACCGGGCTTTGTGGGCCGAGCAGAGTGCTCCGCCCGTAACATAATTATTTACATGGATTGGACTGTTCCCTACAACGCCAGCAACAAGGGCTATTTCCCGGGAGACCGTACCTCGACTTGGTGGTGGTCGTGGACTTGATGGAGGAGTAGTGGATCGTCGCTCGGCGTTAGGCACCGGGGACAAGAGAGATTCGTCGTCGCCGAGATCGGCGGCGACGGTGTAGGTAGTGTAGTGTCGTGTAGACCTGCCGCAGTAATGACAACGTCATGTTCCGATCCGGAGAGTAGGGTAGCCTGTAGACTTACACAGGATAGCGAAGCCCCTATAAATCTATGGCATATACAGGCTACGGTCGTATCTTACCACCAGGACAGCCGCTTGCATGTTCGCTGCTTTATCACATAAAAAAGTAATTTTTGTAACACACTGTGCTAGTTCCCATTGTTGCTAAAATCTGATCTAGTCTACATTTGGCAGACATTAATCTGAACCGTCCAATTTGATTTGGCCGTGTTGCGTAACATGAAATAACATGCTACGATTTGAAGGACTTTTTGTTTGAAAAAAATATGTTCCCGAGGTCGTCCCATGTAAATTTGATTACAATCTGAATATAGAATACGAAATGCGCGCCTAAACTTGATAACAGCGAACTGTACGAGTATATGAAAGATATTTGAATTCGGCCAGTCCGCTTCTAAAGCAAAAATATGTTTCTGTTCTTAGAATAGTTTGTGTGAAAAAGAATAAATATATTTTTTTTACTAATAGATAATACGTAACCACTAACTAGAGGTCGTGAAAGTATTTGATGATATTGCATTAGAGAAGAACCCTGTCTTAATAATAAGCATAGACTAAGTACTAGACTTAAGTTGATACGAGTAATATAATCTGTATCATAATGTAGTAAAAGACTACGAGTGTTTTGGAACAAGGAAAAAGGCCAATATGTGCTAAATTTTACAAGCAGGTTCAGTGTTTTTCAAGTTTAATAAGATTAACTGATTTGGTGCTGGTAGTTCTGGTACTGCAGAGATGATGGCATCAACAAAACTGTCGCTAAAAAATAGGTAGAGTTCTTGCAACTTATAAGACGAGTGGCCTTTACGTGTGGTTAATGTGTATATTTTATATATTATCAAATCGTCAAATTGTGCGTGAAAGCGAAGTCGGTATGGTTAGCATAAAAATCAAATTTTATTTTAGAATTAGACTACTTGATAACGTATAATGTAATAGGTCCCTTCGTCTATGTTTATTAATAAGATGATACAAGTTAACAAAATTGTTACGAAAAGCAACTGCAGCTATTAACGACGCGAAAAACTGCAGAAATCACCGATCCATTTACGGTCAATATTAATAACCTATCTACAGATAAAACAGGCTTACTAGAGCTTTATTTCTAAGACATTTTTCTTAACTATTGAAAAATAACAGCTTTTCGGTACCTGGTAACTTATCTAACATGCACCATCTCTTAACTTAGATAGGTTATTAATACTGGCCGTTAGGTAATTCCAATTCCTTCTTTCTTCGGAAAAATGTAAGTCAAACAAATCACAGGTGCAATTCATAAACATGCATGGTTCGATTACTCTATCTTAAATCTTTCTAAACAAGAAAGAAATGGAATCATTGAAATGGATCGTTAGTTAATCCCTCCAGATTTTCGATAGGTCGGTAAGAGCTATAGTTACCTTAATTATGCTTTACTAACTGTTGCCTGCGGCTTCGCCTGCGTTTTCAAAGGAACCAAATTTTAATTCTAAATTTCAGACAAATCAGTTAAGCCATTCGAGCGTGAAAGAGTTACAAACATTCATACATACATACTCACAAACTTTCGCATTTATATTATTAGTAGGATTAAATTTGTTCGTTTATATAGTTATGTATTTAGCTATGTAGATACAATATTTACGATTAATTGTTTAGTATATACACATATATCGACTTTTGTATTTCTTAACACGTTTGGCAACTAGGTCACTACAAAAGAACGAGAAATAAATGTTTAAGCTAATATAAATGTCTTGTATAATAATAATACAAATGAAAATACAGGCTTACATTCCCATCACGAATAATAGAGTGAAAACATCCAGGAAGAGTTATCAAGCTTAAACCCAAGTTTGATGCTCCATGATCGTTCCCCGCATTCCCACGTTTTATGTTTCACGGCGAAATTATAATTACTTTCCCTCCAGTTATTTAATTTTACAGAAAGTATTAATAGGGGGCTAAATATCTGTTTTCTTCTCTTATGAGTTAAATATATTGCTATGTTATATGCCATCTAAACTAAAAACGTGAACACAGAAAGTATTGAGTGCTAAAATCAATTTCGTCGTTAAACTCACGAATCATCACGAATGCATTTTTTAATTGGGTTGGACCTACAATGTCCGGATTAAAAGGCTTGCCCTCTATAGAGAACAAAATTCGACTTGGTATGTCGTTCTGCACGAGGGAAAGATTACAGAAATCTTGGCTTACAAAAGTACGCCCCCTGGGTTTAGAATTAACACATTCAATTTCAACTGGATTGAAATTTTAAAACCATACTCGGTTCAAAATTTAATCACACATTCTAACCCTCAAATTTTAACATCAACGACCGCACTCAGAGACACGAATTAACATTTATTCTATCATTAAGTCACAACTTTGTATAAAAATTTCAACTTAATGACTAGTTAAAAAACGTTTCTGCGTGCGGCCGTAGCATTTTATAAGTTAATTAAAGACAGGGGCGTATCCCCTATAAGTTGTAAAATGAAATGAAAAAAATATATGTTACTTCTTAACATTTCTTAAGCGCCAAATATAATTAAAAAATAACAATAGCCTGGTATCTGATATGAATCTCTTCTCTTATCTATCCCTTAACTTAGGTTATTGAAATTGGGCGTAAGTAAATGTCCTTGCCGAACTGATCAATACATAGATCAAAGGAGACATAAAAACGGGCGTTGGCTGCGAGTTGTCTACAAATTGGGGTTGACATTTATTTCAATTGCTCGATGTCTTCATCTGGTACGTTGTTTATTTACACATATAAAACATCGTAAAAGCGCTTCCTTAGATAGAAGATCTTTCATAAAACTAATAGGGATATATTCCAGAAGCACTCTTGTAGACATGATTTATTAAACTA
Source organism: Calephelis virginiensis (assembly GCA_002245475.1). NCBI lineage: Eukaryota > Metazoa > Arthropoda > Insecta > Lepidoptera > Riodinidae > Calephelis > Calephelis virginiensis. Next base: position 173,034 of record NJDC01003511.1, read on the forward strand.
AAACTTCTTTATCGACGCTTGAGACATTTGCCGACTCATTTATCTGTTACGTTCATTGATCTTTAGGCACACTCCACAAAAAAACACTGCATGTTATCGGCGAATTTCAGTGCGTTCTTCGTAGTTTTTGTTTTAGGAGTCGCAAGCACCTCACGCAACGCGCACGTAGTTTATTTTCAAGTGAATCTTATTCTATTACGCTTCACGAAAATATTTTTTTTTATAGAAGAGGAGGCAAACGAGCAAGTTGGTCACCTGATTGAAAGTGATCACCTCCACCCACGGACATCCGCAACACCAGGAGTATCACAGATGCGTTGCCGACCGTTAAAGAATGAGTACGCTTTTTTCTTGAAGGTTCCTAAGTCATAATCGTTTGGGGATGCCGCCCTCGGTAACTGATTCCACAAAGGTGTTATACGAGGTAAAAAATGTCGTCGTTGTATATCGCCACGCATCGAGATGATGGGCTTGACACCTTAAGCTCTGACGCGATGTCCGAAGGTGGAAATCAGCGACTGGAATTAAACCAAACAACTCCTCCGAGCATTCCCCATGATAGATGCGGTAGAGGACACTGAGTGAACATAAGAGTTTCACTTCTTATGTTAATACACTAATGCACAGACACATTTTTGTACCTACATTTAAAGAAATATTTTGTATTTGTTTTGTCTCGGTGGTAGAGTGCCGTCCTGCGTCTCTTCCTGGTAGGAATCCATCGCCGTAGCTTCAATGAGTATCATGATCCGGTCCGGAGGGTAGGGTAGCCGGGAGATTTGATCAATTGGTGTAACATTCCGGCTACAGTACAACGCCACAACTACAACATCCATGGTGTCTTTAGGCCATGGTTGTCGCTTTACATGAAGAGAACCGCGTACCTTCTTGTTCGCTGTCTAATCACAAAAAAAACGGATTGCATTCCGGGAGTGCCAGCAAAAGTGAAAACTTGAATATTGACGCGCATTTTTAGTAGTTTAGAATGGCTAGGAAATAATTTTGCACGAATTGCTTTAATTTTATCAGTATGAAACTATAATTGATGTGGTAGAATAAAATATTAATTTATTGCGTTATCGTACACATACACGACAACACGAACATTCGGCCCTGCGCCGTCTTATTCGCGCAAGCGCTCTGCGCCGTCTTATTCACGCAAGCGCCCTGCGCCGTTTTACGAAATTTCAGGTCGCGTGTCCTGACGCGAGTTTAGAAGTTTTTAGCCATTCCAAAAAAAGTGCGCAACGCCGCTGAATAAGTTTTCACTTCAAAAACACTGAAAACTTACTAAGTATTCCAGTGTACAGTGAGAAGGGTACAATTTTAAATTTAGCCTAACTCGCATCCGAAGTAGCAAAGTTTAAGGGAAAATATATTCAATGGAAAAGTCAAAGTCGGAGAACGAGAATTGAATCTCAAAAGTTACTAGCTGTTGCCTACGCCTCGGTCGCTGAAGTCACAGCAAAATGTTAAGAATCCCTAACTCAAGATTGAGCTTTGTTGGTCCGGGCTCCTTCGCAGAATAGCCTATCTGCCTTCCTGCCAGGCAGCTCGTAAAAGGCGAGCATATTCTTAACTTCACTAACACCGTGACATCCTACTAGGTGGTAGAGTTTTGCAGCGACTCACCCGGATTGTTATCACCGCCTTACCTATTCCTGCCTCCATAACGTCCAACGCTTGCCGTTGACGTGTTCGAAGGGCAAGGTAGCAGTTAAACTTACTTTTACTCGAGGCCTTACATCCCGGCCTCAGGTTGGCGACGCACCATTACCACCTTTGGTTTCTCTAGGCAACGTGAATTTCTTACCATCAGGAAATCCGTCTCCTTGTTTGCCTCCCGATATCATAAAAAAAACTATCAATTACGTCTTCATGAAATCGTAAGGCAAACTAGCAGACCGATTGCCTATAAGTAAGTAACGCGCCTCCTATACACCTTGGATTGCAAAAATCGGCTGACTGACCGTTGACCTTCTCACACGTATAAATTTACCAGGTCTGGAAGTTTAGAATACGACAGCAGACCTGATTTTATGGTGGTAGAGACAAGTAAATCTATGATCTATCATACTCCGGGTATAACTCTATCACGTAGTATATAGGTCACAATGCCAGTGACAAACGCTCGGCGCTTACGAGCTGCTTGGCAGGAAAACAGTTGGCCTATATTCTTAAATGCCGATAGCTCTGGGCCAAAGCGGGGAATCAAATAGATATTATAAAATGCGTCTGTTAGTCATGAAGTTTAGTTTTTTTATGTGGCAACGAAAAAGCAAACAGCTCTCCTGATGTTAAGGGACAACTACAGCCAGTAGACACCATAAATGTTATATGTGCATCAGGGTGGCCGAGGTGTTAGGTACACATATCATTGTGTTATCCACCGGCTATCCTATTCTCCGGTCGAGAACATGATACTGATATTTAAGCGTCATGAACAAGAAAGGAAGTGGACCTCTACCAGGCAAGCTGTAGCACTGAACTCTACTACCGGTGTTGTTGTTGGTAATGAGCCATTTAACCTCTGACAAGTCCGGTGAAGTTGTAAAAACCGCAAGGTTAGCAATATAATAGCAATTTCAAAAAAATAGATGCCAGATAAAATATGTTTAAAAAGCCCCCAAGACTATTCCTGCAGTACATATACAAATTACAGCTGTCGTGTAAGCAAAGCCGTGAAAAGCATTAGTGTTACTAATAAACACATTGAATAATATCGAACTCGTATTATCAGATTTATTCTTAGAGTGAAAATAAGCTTGCGACAGTATAGAAAGGTCGTTTATTTTTAGATTTGCCCTTGCCGGCCATATAAAAATCTAAAGCAAAGAACACTTGTTCTTGGATTACCAACTATTAACACATTTTTATTATACAGTTTCTTTTTTTCTGCTCATATTTTTCGGATCTAGCTAATAAGGTACACGCTTCACAATGCTGTATAACAAAACTTTTGAAGACCAATCATAGGAATGATTATTTAAAGTTGTCAAGAGCGGTTTCAATTGCTTTAGACTTTATAAACAGAGATGAAGAACAGTAAACTTATTATAAAACATTTTATCATTCGTTTTTTTCTTAATTTGAACTCTCAGCTAATATTTCACATCCTTAACGAACACTATGTTAAAAAATAAAAAAGCCCACCCACCAAAAGTATTACGGTTGTTAATATGATCTTTGTGAGTAAATCAGTTTTGAACAGTTTCAAATTTTCAAATACCTATATCTAATAACAGATTAAAATCAGGGTTACGGCTTAAGACCGAAATTGGTAAGTTCAAATTAATTCTATTGAAATATTGTAACTGTTGACTATTATCTGTGACCAATCACTAAAAAACCTGTAATCTTTGGCTAAAATAGATCAAGCCGTAGTTTATGATCAAGATTCCACAGATAAGTGAGGCTAGTGTGCGGTTAACGCCTAATGGTAAAATTACCCACGGTTATTGTAAACATTAAAGATGGATGGATAAGAATTAAACACAGCAAAATTGCCAAAATCGAATTCTACTATTACCTTTGTGTCACGTCGCGATATGATTCCCTTTTTGACGTGACAACGTCTTATAATTCGATGGAGCCGGCTGCACGCGCCAAAATACCTGACTCGTGCGGCGTTACCTCGCTCTAAGGCGTGCCATTTAAGGCTTGAAGTGCAAGCGAGAGCGCGGATCGAGCGATAAAGAGGCACAATCGGCCTCCGTTTTTATGACGTTGTTACGTTCAACTATCGTCAGTAAACCGACTTACAGACAACCGCTTTTTCGGAATATAGCAACTGATTCCAAAATGGTCCCAAATCAATTTTATCTACATTCTACTAGTAGTTTTTAACTACTATTTTTATGTACTGTTAATTAAGTATAACTCAAAAATCACTAATTGAATCGTGATAAAAAATATTATGGGACCATCTCGGTATCATTACCTATCTTTCTTAAAAATAACAATCATAATCGGTTGACAATCGAATTGAGACCTTCCTCCTTTTTTGAATCTGCCAAAAAATAGGTAATTTACATAAATCAAACAATAAAACATAAATTCTGTGCAGAAAAGATATAATTGTGGCGCTCTTGGGGGACGCCTATGTCCAGCAGTGGACGTCCCCCGGCTGATAATGATGATGAAAGATATAAAAACGATGTGTCTAGGTGACTAGAAATGGACAGCAGAACATAGTCATATTTTTAATTTTTTATCTGTCTTCCCGGCCTCGTGCTCCACAGTACTCTTGTTAATAATATAGACCAGTTTAATCTATGTTCACCAAAAATGAGCGGACAGGCGGGAAAATAAAGTCTATTTTACAAAGAAGGTCAAGACCAGAGGTTCCAAAACTATTTTGTTTCATTGAATACAGTCACCCATTTTTTGTCCCGCTCTACGTAGAACTCCGTGGAATCTCCTGCAGGGTTCTACCTGGACCACTTTGGGAAAAACTGGTCCAGACTATCACGTGTAATAATCGTCCATTCTACTTGACGGTTTATATCCTATTAATATTATAAATGCGAAAGTTTGTAAGTATGGATGTATGGATGTTTGTTACTCTTTGACGCTCGAATGGCTGAACGGATTTGTCTGAAATTTGGAAGACAGATAGATTGTGACCTGGATTAACATATAGGCTATTTTTAATCCCGATCGCACACCGGGTTTCTGTAAAAACGCGGGCGAAGCCGCAGGTAGCAGCTAGTTTTGAATAATTACTAAATACGTATTGGAATCGAAATTATGTTTCGGGTAACTGTAGTTTCATTTGTATTTGTAGTCGCATATAAATGATTGTAAGTCCGCCCCAAATTTAGTCGATAGTAGCGAACCAATGGTCCAGCGCAATTTCAAAGTTCTTTCTTTTCTTTCTTTAGGTTTTGGCCTTCACGTTAGTATTTAGCCATTAGTCAAGTAGAAATTTGCATAAAATTTTATATCAATTTCAATTACTTTTAATTAGTCATCAGTCATAAGTCGTCAGGAAGTCATGTCAGGCTCTTGGGTAAAGCGGTGGCCTGTTTACTCAAGCTCATGTAATGAGATTTGGCGGCAACGAGGAAATACACGATACGCTAATTTCTTCATGAATATTTCATTTGTGCACTTTCACTGAACAAAATTGTACAAAATTCAATAATTATGAAAAAACTTCGACCATCTTTTCTCTCGATGGCGCCAAAACTCAATTTCAAAGTTTCCGGTAGAGCCCAACGCAGCTCGAACTCGTCGCCATAACGTCTAGTCTATGTTGACGGCTCTACTTTATCAGACTTATGAGATTGGTACATAGATAACCAACCAAAACGATCGATACGCCTTGGGAATTTATGCAAATACGCTGGTATTGTCAATAATAGTCCTTACCTATTTCTGTTTGAAAAAAATATATATAGATATTGCCAATTCTTTCTGTCCATTCATCCGTTCAAAAGTTATGATGCCACAGAATGATACACACACGGACACGTCAAACTTAAAACCCCCTTCTTTTTTGTCGGGGTTAAAATCACGCAGGTAATATTGCAACTTTAATGTAGATCTTTCAAATAATATGAACTTTTCAATTAACCCCCGACAAACAGTACATCCAGTCTATGATCCCAGGGACAAACACACAAACTTATATACATCTACCTTATGACATCTTTTTTTATATGCTTTGTGTGTGTGTGTGTGTGTGTGTGTGTGTGTGTGTTCGTGTGTGTGCATTTGTGTGTTGGTGGCATCATAACTCCTTAACAAAATTTAACGAGAGGTGATTATAAGCTACATTATGGATAGGTTTCTTCGAGCATTACTGATTTAAAAAAAATGTATCTTCACGCCCATAATATCCCCGAAGACGTAGGCAGAGGCACAAACAGGGCACCCAAGACTAGCCGAAGATACTAGGTCCTACAATGAGATAGGTGGCAAGCCTATCGCCAACCGGGCACATATCCAATCCCGAGCAACCTTTTCTTTTTATTAGAAAATTGGGTTTTTCTTTTTGTTGCCCGACCCAGGAATCGAACCCGGGACCTCAAGCAGCCATGCCCGACAACTTGACTTGATTTTTTTTAATTTAATGAAAATGAGAATGTCAGTATTTGAGATCCGTAAGAACCTAGTGTAATGTCACAGTGTAAATATTACACTATGAAAACGTCCTGGTGTCTCTCTTTTAAAAGAAAATCCCGATTTTTAATAATAGAAGAGTTTACAATCACTATGACATTTTTTAGAGAAAAAAGAAACAATTTCACGCTTTACAAATAACGATCGTGGCTATTCGCGAAGTAAATAAGACGCAAGAAGGAAGTATATCCCAAGCCTCCGATTATATTCGCCAATTAAATCTGAATTGCGGGACCATTCAATCTGCTATCCTGTTTGAGTCCCTGATTACTGGTCTGAAATTGTATCCTTTCCGACAGTGAAACGAAAAATATTCACTGGTAAAATGATACTTAGGTCCTAATCAAAGGTACTTAATCAAATACCTTTTTCTTTTTAGCAATGGACAATTATTTTATAAAGAGTTTACGAGTGAGTTGGTATAGGAGGTAAAAGTATGTGTAGATGTAAAAATATAAACGGTAGGAATCAAGGTATATGGAGGTACGCTTATGTTTAACAGCAGTGGTAGTAGCATAAACTATAAATTAAAAGTTAACAAGTGGAGTGGGCCCGATGGTATCCCACTCTGCTTTGAGGAGTTGTTTGGTTTGATTCCAGCCGCTGATTTCCATCTACGTCAGAGTTTAAAGTATTATGCCTACCATCTTGATGCGTGGCGATCTACATCTCTGCGATTCCGAAGACATTTCTTACCTCGCACAACATCTTTGTAGAATCAGTTACTGAGGGCGATATTCCCAAACGATTATGACTTGGGAACCTTCAAGAAAAGAGCATACTCATTCCTTAAAAGTCGGCAACTTGTACAAAATATATATACGAGTAGACTACCTGATCCAGAGAGCCTTGTTCCACTTCATAGTTAATAAAGTTTGTATGTGAAAAATTAAAGAGCATTTTCCTTGTTTTCTAACGGCCAATATTAATAATAAATCCTAATCCAAAACTTGCTGTCCAAGATTGATATTTTGATCCATTTTTATGTTATCGCCATATTGGACATATCTGTGGATAGGATAAATATTGCCATATAAATGGATCAAAATATCAATCTTGGACAAAATGTTTTGGATTAGGATTGATTATTAATATTGGCCGTATATCGCCAACAGGCCACATATCCAATTCCAGGCAACGCTATTTTTAACCCGGGACCTTAAGACGTCTAGTCCGATGCCGGACCGCTAGACCACGGAGGCAATACCCATAATGCATATTTATTGTTTATCGAGGTGAGGTGGTAATTAGGTATGGGATAGGCCGCCGGATACGCAGCTATCTAGATTGCTTGAAATCCATTAGATGGAGATACATTATTAACATTGGCCGTAAATCAAAGATGAATAAAAACTCATTTTAATTACTACCTGATATGGTTAAGATAAAAATTCAAAAGCCACCATAACTGTCCTACGCAGGTCTGTAAGAATGGTGACACTTGATACTCTCTGCCTACACCACAATGTGCTTATTGTGAAGGTATATGTGATGACCTATCTATACGTTTATATGTAACTACACATTCCGGGTTTTAAATTATGAAAGCTAGCTGGACCATTTACAATGGGAGTTTTATGTCTGTAATAATGCAAAACTTATGACCTGGAAATATTTACGGGACAATCTGTAATTTACACTATGAAACAAAAATGATAATTAAAATTGTATTTCGTGATTGTGAATACTTAATTTACCAGTCAAAGCTAAGCTTACATTTTGTCTTTTATCCCTCTCCTGATTTTTTAAATAAAATAGAAGGGGTAAAATGTACTCTATAAAATTTCATGGAATATAGAGCCGTAATTTGGTTCAGTATATGCGACGTGAATCATGGCCGGGAAACATCACTAAATATGGAATTTCTCTACTATACAAAGAATTAATTAGAATGTTATATATATATAAAACATACGGGAATAAATTATCTAAACAACAGTGAATACTGCATCAAAATCCGTAACCTAGTTTTAAAGATCTAAGCAGGATATACATAAAAACAGACAGAGGAAGAGCGTCTTTGTTTTATACTGAATAGTGATGAAGTAGACAAACATACTCTCAAACGTTTATAACATGCGATTGCTACTTCTCACGGTGCAAAAATAGAAAACATCGACATCAAAGAGAACCGCGTATGATGAGCTTAACCGTAACAAATTGATACTCGTGACTGAAAATTGCTAGCTTATTTTTTCTCATGAAGCTAAGCTATGCATAAAAATACCTCTTACTTTTTCGTTCAGCATTATTTTCACTAGCTTAAATTCACTTCCAATTTACATTTTAAAATTAACAAACCATTTTTCAGCTTTGTGACTAAATCCTAGTGTTTGCATAGGTACCGGTCAAGCAATAAATTATTTTAATACTAACTGCTACCTGCGGCTTCGCCCGCGTTTTCACAGAAACCCGGTGTGCGATCGGAATTTAAAATAGCCTATATATTAATCCAGGTCACAATCTATCTGTCTTCCAAATTTCAGACAAATCCGTTCAGCCATTCGAGCGTGAAAGAGTAACAAACATCCATACATA
>NJDC01003511.1:197073-231897 GCA_002245475.1 Calephelis virginiensis
TATTTTTGTATTTTTTTTCAATGTATACATATTTATTTTAGGTGAAAAAAAGGAAATGGGAAAAAAGTAATACGAGTAGTTACACAAGGTGCCACTCGCCGCAGGCGATATATGTAGTTTGACAGAGGGCGAGTTCCAACTACACCTGGTTACGTCCTTCCAAGCTATTACAATACTTCATCGTTCTTACACTGGACAGAGCCAGAAGTGCTCATTTGTATCTACAGGATATGATTCAGCTTGAATCACGAATGAAATCAAGTGAATTCGACCAATTTGTGCAACAAGGCTACTTTACCATAAGAAGAAGCGATGCCTTTTGGACTGGGGTTTGGTCTAATAAGACTATCGAACAAACTTTAATGAAAGTTGGAAAGTAGCAAAAGTAGTAAAAGCAATATGAAAAGTTGTGGGGAGTTGACTACAGGAAGAGGAATTACGGATGCGACACTAACAAAATGGTTAAAAGGGACAGCAACAAGCCATGCTATCTGCACTTCACTGGAAGAATTTAGTGCAGTTAACTTTTATTCAGTAGATCAACATGTAGATTTGTTACCATCTCATCAACACAGGGATCAAGAGGACAGAAAAAAGTTAAATGTATAGCTTATAGATCGTCATCCTTTTCCAATGACAGAAAAACTTATGTCCTTATCAACAGGAATTGTTGGAAGCGCTCAAGTTAATTATCACCAAGCAGAGAACGTTGGTAAACAGTTTAATGGCGAAAATGTTGGGAAAGAATTTTGCTGATATGAAAGTTTCTCGTAAGGATAAATTTCTGTTGTTAGGGGTCATGAAAAGTACCATCAAGATTGATGACGAAACTGTAGTCGTTGATCCATTGCTTTTGTTCCAAAGGATTGCTGTTGCCAAGAAAGTCGATCAACATCTGGCATCGCTCTTGGAGTACGAAGTATCGCCCTATCCTTTATCTCTATTTAATGAAAGCTGTATGAGGAAAACTAAAAAAGCAGCTTTGTATGACATTGGCCCCAAAACCAACACTACTATTGATTACAAAACTAGTATCATGGTCATCGATGGCGGGTTTCTTCTGCACAGAAAGAAGTGGCAATTAGGCTCCAGTTATTCCGACATATGTTACCAGTTCGTAAAGTACATAAAATGTCAATACGGACCAAATTGTATCGTCGTGTTTGATGGCTACGATGACACAAAAGATAGTACCAAAGCATCAGAACAAAGAAGAAGACAAGCGACGAAAACGTCTGTTGACATTAATTTTCATCTTGCTATGAAGGTCACTGTTCAACAAGAGCATTTCCTTTCAAATCCAAAAAACAAATCTCGACTCATTGAACTTCTGTCAGGAAAAATGCAGGCTGATTGCATTGATACACGAGTGGCTCCTAGTGATGCTGATTGCACAGTTATAAGGACCGCCATTGGGAAAGCCGCAGATAATCTAGCAGTTGCTGTTGTTAGGGAAGATGTCGATTTAGTTGTTCTTCTAACGGCTCTATCACCACCACAAACGAAAATATTCTTTGTCAAGCCAGGAAGAGGGAAGGTGAAAACCACGATATTTTCATCATAAGACCTAATAAAACTCTCATTTTCTTGTTCTATTCTCTTCCTACATAGTTTCAGCGGCTGCGACACCACGTCAGCAATTTATAAGATGGGCAAAGTTAATTGTTGTAAAGTAAATGTCAATTGTTAAGCAATCTGACAAGACACCAATAATCAAAGATATAGCAGCCATTTTCTATAACCCAACATCAACACCGGAAGTGAATGAAAAATCAGGAAAAAAATGTTTCTGACGATATATCGTGCACCCACTACTCTTGATCTTAATAGCCATCGATACTCGCTTTTTATTAAATCCAATACCAAGTCCAAAGCTGATCTCTCTTCTCTGCCCCTACCAAAGGTTCAGCAAAATATCACTCATTACGAGTATTTCATCAGGTACAAGAGTGGCTGGGTAACAAAGTGCCTCCTGAAATGTGGGATTGGCAACGAGGAGCTGATGTAATCCTTAAGCCAATTACAACAATTCATCCTCCAGCTCCTGACACAGTGCTGACTTCTATTTTTTGTCGATGCAAAAGTGGCTGCACTGGAAATTGCGGTTGTAGAAAGGCTGGTGTTTCATGCAGTCAAGTATGCATTGGATGCTCGGGTTCGTGTATAAGTCGCGTTCTAGGTTTTATAGAAAGAGAAGCGAAGATGTCGATGCAGAAGATGACGATTAAGTAATAAGGACGATCTAGGTATATTTGTTTTTAAGTTTAAAATAAAATTTCAACCCTAAACTTAGATTTTATTTCTTAAATTGCCTATTAATTTACATCTTTGTTAACTTATACATCCCGTAGTTCCCAAACGTCCCCCAACGTCCCAACGTACGTGTTGATCGTAGAGTAGAAATAAATACAACAAAATCTGTAGGACATTTTATTTAGAAACTTTATTCAGAAGTAATTATAATGCTATTCGCACATATTTTTTGAGATATGTGCAAAAAACTGAAAAAGGCACTTAAACCCCCCCTCACACCCTCAGCACACCCCCTACCCTTGAGGATTTTGAATATGTTTATCTAGAAATCACAATGTACAAGTGTACCAATTTCCAAAACTGCACGAATTAATTCTCCTGATTTTCTTAAATTGCTTGGGCTAAGGGTTGTTTAGAGTCTTCTAATTATTTTGCAAACCGAATATAAATGTTGAAGACGGTATATACATACGTAAGATAACTAACGTTCACGAATTAAGAACGACCGGCGATCGGGAGATTGAAAATTTCAATATTCAACTTAAAATATTGAGCCAATCCAATATAGTATGTAAGTCAGATGAGATAAGCTGTATGTTCAAAGTTACATTTCGGATTCCAAGTTAACTTAGTTTGTAAACTGCAAAATCGATATTTCAGAAAATCCAAAATAAATTTTTGATAGCACATATTATGTTCAACGTAACGCGTTGACCAAACACACCAAATTTCTGTATGTGTCAAAATTAGTTTAGCTGTACCTTAATAACATTAATAAATAATAAATAAATATTCCTGAACAAATGGCACAAATTGAATCTAACCCCAAAGTAAGCAAACTATATGCTTGTGTTATGGGTATTAGTCAACGATACTAATACATAGAAATATTAAAATACATATTAGAATAAATTGAATAAACACCCAAACCCGGAAATGAAGACATCTAAATGTTCATCACATAAAATGCTTGCCCACATCGGGAATCCAACCCGAGTCTCGCGTTTGGTCCGTGTAGCTAGGCATGTACGCTAACCACTTGACTGCTGTAGTACTACTATTTAAATTATGCGCTTTGGCTTTACACTTTGTACTTTTATTTTTAAATCTAAATTTAAGCGAAATGATTGATTATATGTAATAAAACTCTACATAGATATCTTTAAAATTCATTCTGATTCCCGAAGCTCGACGAATTTAGCCGTTGCGCATAATTTAAATAGTATATTGTACTGACTTACTTATTGAAGATTTAATAGTTCTACAGTATCAAGAAAGGTATAGATTATAGTAAAGGTATAGATTATCTTTACTTCTTTTCTTTTTTTCTTTATAATGTTATTACATTTGCAATAACAAGCACGTAGTCTAGACCCTTAACTCACAAAGTTAAATAATTTAATTAACAACTTATCTCATTTTGTGCGAGGACGGCCATTTTAGGTTACCATTAGAGCTCAAAGTAATTCTTCAAAGAAACTTACTCATAAAATAGAGTCTTGCTGTATTTATTTTAAATGCTTTAGTTAATGCGTTGAAATAGGAGTTCAGCTCACATTTGGGCTGTTCCCGACCGTCTCCATTCGGATTTAAATTTAATTTGAAATACTTAGTCAAAATAAAACAATAGTAGTAAGTATTCTAATTAAATTGCTAAGAAGACACAGAAAGAATGGAGCAACAAAAGTCTTTTTAGCAAAATTATTTTTAAAAAGATATACGGTATGTAACGGTCCATTATTAAAAATACTACTTAAATAAATAAATAACCCTCGATAATATACGAAAATTGATCAAACTCCGAAGTAAGGAAATTAAGAGCTTATGTTTTGAGTGTTAAGACATCGATATTACATACATACATACATACATATCTTCACGCCAAGTCCCTTACGGGGTAGGCAGAGAGTATCGAGTGCCAGACCTCACGATCCTGACAAACCTGTCTTGCTTCCTTCACATTCATAACCCTTTTCATACAAACACGCCGGTTTCGGAGACTCTTGACACCACCCTCGGATAATATCCGATTGATCTGATCGTGAAATGTCAGCCTTGGTCTCCCCGGGTACCTACATCCATCCACATTCGCATTGTATATCTGCTTTGTCAATCTTTCATCTGTCATTCTTTCCACATGACCGAACCAGCATAACCGACCGAACATCGATATTAATATACACAAATACTTATGCAAGATAATATTATTATTTATACTTTATTGTAGATTACAAACACAAACATAAGATACAGAACAAAAATATTACAAAAAAAACTACAAATGGCGGTCTTATCGACCAGCAAAGACAGGAACTTGAAGAATAACAAAATAAAATTAAAGGTAACAACACAACAACTTTGTACGTGACAAAACTAAAGAGAAAAATAAATACTAGATACAATTTAAGCATAAATAAAACAATACATAAATACAAAAAAATATACTTTAACAAATACCAGTATAAATTTAATAAACACTCAGTCCCTGAATTACGAACACGTATGTTCATCACATAAATGCCTGCCTGTCGGGGATCGAACCTAAGCCTCGCGGTTGGTCAGTAGAGTTAGGCGTGACGCTAACCCGTCGGTCAAAAAATAGTATTGAAACATATAGAGGATAATAACGATTAGTATTACAGCACGCTCATACGAACAAAGCTGTAACACTAATGAATGAACAACAGAAATCAGAATCAACTTTGTGAATTCAAGAAACAAAAATAATTAATCCACTACTTTTAAAGGATAGCGCACAGTTGGACGGGCCGGGACGGGACGCATCGCAACACAATAATCCGCCTAAATTAGAAAATATATTTTTTTTTTTTTTTTGTAGCCCGACCCAGCGATTAAGCTCGGGACCTCAAGAAGTCAATTCCGACGTCCACGTCGGACCGCTAGCCCACAGAGGCGATTATGATTAAGCGATGTATTAAATGTTCTATCTCATTTCGTTTTGTTTCATTGGAAAAGGATAGCATACACTTAAAACAAGTTGGTGATCAGCAGAATTACCAAAACTGTTATCGAAACAAACCAAAAGTGTATACCGAATTTCAGCTCGATCAGTTAACAAACTTGGCTAAAATTCACTTATAAATGTTGACCTTCACATACAAACAAGTTAAATAGAAATATTGTAATAAGGCTACGTGCGGTAATAGAGCATAATAATATAGATCTCTATGGCGACGACTAACAAACTCTATTCATAAAGATAGTCCTCAGAATTAGCATTTAAATTGCCAAGTTGATATCAACAAGCCGTACATTACGCTGAATAACATTATGTTACTTGTGAGGTAATTAGTACCTAAATTGAGTCTGATGTATGGAAAGAAAGAAAGTAAAATCAGTATTTATTATTCCTACTAACATTATAACTGAAAAGTTTGTGAGAATGTTAGTTGTTCACGGAAACACTACTCAAAATATTTAGATATAACTTCTAAGTAATATAGTTTATACTTCAGAATAACACATAAAAAACAACAATTTTACTCTTTGGTCGAGTTGCTAGCGTACACGCCTAGCTACACCGATCAACCGCGAGGCTCGGGTTCAATTCACAAGGGGGGCGGGCATTTGTGCGATAAACATTTACAAGCTTATTTATTAACGTTGTTTAACTTTTAATCACCAATTTAAATAATGTTTAACAAAATGTTTATTCATAAACGCTATTTCGAGTTAATCATTTGTTTAAATATATGTACTCTTAAATAGCTGTCACTTTAAACAACCTCGGACCCTTGTTTAAAACCTTAATCAACAAAATGGCTGACTAAATTACAAACAGCTGATTTTATGTGCAATGACAAAATGCAACAAATAGCCATTTAATATGGCTTATTTGTGTATTCTTATGAATTTTCTATAATATACGAATTGAAATATTTTGATTTCGTTGAAGTTTGGACCAAATGTCGGGATATGTTGGATTTTGGAACAATATAGGACTATAATAATATGTTTTATTATGAAGCTAGCCAATGACTCATACGAAGAAACGAATAGTTTTCCAGAGCATTTTTTTATAATATTAGAAGCAGAAAAGTAGACAGATTTTCTGATGGTGAGAATTTCACGCCGCCTAGAGACACCAAAGGTGGCAATGGTGAGTTTCCAACCTGAGGCCGGGGTGTTAAGCCCCGAGCAAAAGTAAGTTTAAATGTCTACATTTCCGGGTCTTCATTAAATTTATTCCAGTATCTATTTAAGAATTTCTATTTATGTATAGGAATCGTTGACTAACACCCATATCACAAACATATAATTCGCTTAGTTTGAGGTTAAATTCAATTTGTGTAACTTGTCCAGGGATATTTATTTATAAAGATTACCTACGTACAATTTAGCACGCGGACAAAGTAGAAGATAAAAGTAAAAATATTTGTCAACAGCAATAAATCTTACCTATACCTACGTCAATTGAACATCTGCAGATACATACTTTTTACCCGATTGCGCATCGTTAAAGGAGGGTAATGTATTTACCAGGACCTCAAAGGACCGAACCAGCATACATAATGTATGTTCGTTCGTCTGTGGTACCTTAGGAATCAAACAGTTAGCAAAGTCGACAAACTATTTCCGGAGTATCGCTGGACATTTATTTCAAATAATTATGAGCTTTATTAAATTCACGTCCGGTTTCTATATTCCAGAAAAGAGTAGTTTTGCTTACATACAGATGGAAGGTATTTTTGTACGAATCGATCCTCTACGAGAGGTTTATTTTTTGTCAGGTAGCTTGTAAACTTACGAATGTAAGAGGCTTAACTTCCCAACCTAAATTTAAAAACGCACCTTTAAAACATTTGGTGTTTATAGGCTGCATGTATGTATTACCATCAGTAATTCCGCTAGCTTACTATCTCTCTTGCTTCTTTATTGATTAAAAAAAAAAAAGAATAATCACGCACGCTGAGAGCCCACAACGTTGCCCTCTTTGATCTTATGATCACATGGTGAAGTGCTCATCATTTACAGTGACAGTAAATCCGTTTGTGGATGACGTCAACGCAAATCTTTCCTTACCCGGTTTACCTCGTCACGTGGCACGAGCGCATGTTCCGTTACCACAGCCATAGCTAAAACAAGTCGTCGTAGGAAAATTTATAATAATCTACTTTGCGGCTGAATTGTGCAACGTGCCGGGATTGGTATCATTCCAACAATAACATCGTCTTATACATTCCAACAATAACAGTGCCCGCCGCAGTCTTGTTCCGGCCTAGAGGGTACTTACTAGCGAAAAAGGCAACAACCACCGACCTGTGTGGTATTCATAAAAGTACATTTATTACAATAATTTTAAAATCTATTCTTTATCACCCGGTCGCACTTTATGTGACGGTTTTGTAAAAATATTCTGTGGAGGGTCAGCCTGCACCTGTTTTTTTAATATCTTCAATGTATAGAATTCACTCTTCTACAATTTTATTATAAGTATAGATTGGAAATAATAAATGGTATCAAAGTCCCCGCGAAAAGCTTCCTGAAACTAGGTAACTTTTAGATAAAAATTCGTTAGAAGTTTTCAAACTCTCTCAGGACACTATAGCCGCTCTTATAAAACTCTCTTGAAAAGGTTATCTTTGATACTTGAAAAAATGATATTTCTTTTCAAGCCTTATTTTAATACTTTTTCTACATAAATCTAAATTTCAATCATAAATTTAGTTATTTAATTATGAATCATTTTTGAATGTTCAAACAGAAATATGGGGCCCATTTTTGGGAGTTTTAGCTGTAGGCTCTATACATATTTAAATATAAAACTAGCTGCCTATTCCCGTTTCGCACGGATGGTATTTTTTTATTGGATTAAACTGCACAAGGTATGCAAATTTGATTGAAATCGGTTAAGTAGTTTAGGAGTCCATCACGGACAAACAACAGGGATCGTCATTTATATACTCGTATATTAAAATATGTAATCTTTTATTAGAAAAGCTTTCACTAAATTTTTTTCGATAACTGCAAATTCAGTGAATTTTTTCACGAAAAAGCCTTTATATTTTAAATTCAACGTCTATTCTGTAATTTTATTTGGTAGAAATTCCTTTATACGGATGATAAGTTTTGAAGATCACCTTTTACAAAGTTAAGGTATTTATAGTATTGCCTAGAAACGCGACAAACCTATCGCCCGGTAATCATGACTTGGAGACAGCCGCTGTTCAACATCTCGGCGACATTTGGCGACATCGGGAACGAGGCACACTTTTTCGCGTTCTTAAAACAAAAAATTGTAGTTATACGTACAAATACCTACATATTATAATTAATACACACAGTTTTAATTCGCACATCTGCATATTATGATTGATCGATTCCACTTTGCCAAACATTTTTGCCGATGACGTTTTTACACAGTTAAGTACATATTAAGGGTAGTATATAGGCACGGTATAAAAATACAATCACTCATTTCATGCTAAAGGCTAACATATGCTGTGGGCCTCTTACGGGATCACATCATTTACCTTTACAAATTGTTTATTAAAGTTTAAGATACCTTATATTTGACTAGCAGCCCGTCCCAGCTTCATAGCATCGATAGACAGACTTCTATATTGTTATACATACAACCATTCCTCTTAAATCCCAATATTAAAAATAAAATACCCCTGGACAAGTTACACAAATTGAATCTAACCCCAAAGTAAGCAAAGGATATGGTTGTGTTATGAGTCAACGATTCTAATGCATAGAAATACTTACATAGATATTAGAATATTTTTTTACACCCAGACCCGCAAATGCAGACATCTAAATGTTCATCACAAAAACAAACCTGCTCCCGTCGGGAATCGAACCCGAGTTTCGTGGTTGGTCGGTGTAAGTAGGCGTGATAGCGCAGAAATAGTCACATACCTAACCATCAAAATCTATTCGTCATTGGCCGAGTAATTGTGTAACAAACATGCAATAAGAATTGTCGAATTGACAACCTTCTTTTTAGATAGAGGCAACAGAGAGACAGACTAAGACTAACAGACTTTCGAATTTATAATATTATATCAGGTACCTTCACGCCCATATCCCCGAAAGTAGGCAGAGGCACCACCAGGACACCCACGATTAGCCGAAGACACCTTAGTGTCCCACAATGTGATAGGTGGCAACCCTATCGCCAACCGGACCGGTGTTTTTAAGTTTTTATTTATATAAGTAAATTAAAAATACACATTTTCTAGATTTTTTGTTGCCCGAACCGAGTTGGAACCCGGGACCCCAAAAAATCCGACGCCGGACCGCTAGACCACAGAGGCGTTGATATCTAATATATTATATATTATATGATGATTATATTATGTTTAGAAAAGTATGGCTAATATGATAACATGCGATCGATATTTAATATTTTCTGGTTTTCCAGAACAATCTACATCAAACGTGACGATAACTGGACGCAGCGAAGTAAACGTGACAAAAATACAATATTAGTTTTAGAAGAAATGTTACACAAGATTTTTGGCGTGATCGAGAGAAAGTATGGTCACAGTCATTTTACAATTATTAAATTTTGTTCACATATTGAGTAGACGTACCTAAAAGTAGTCAAATTTGTATGATTTTGTTTAGTATAAGCGCATAAGTGAAGTATTTGTGAAGAAATTAGCGTAGTATTTATTTTGTCGTTGCCGCGATATCTCATTCGATGAGCTACGATGCCATAAGGATGCCACCGCTTTACCTAAGACCCTTGCTTGACTATAGCGATTTTTGAATATTTTAAAACATTTAAGTCTGTTTTTTTCAAATCAAGTGAAGAACTTGACTAATGGCAGATACTTACGTCTTTGCCAAAAAGCAAAAATCCAAAATATTTTTAGTAGATACACAATCAAGTAGTGACGAAAAGCTTCACCAACGACCGGAATAAAGTTGACTTTTGAAGTGAAACTTCTTTAGAATGGTTGTGATTTCAAACCGGGTGCAACGGAAAAGTGACACAAATATATATTCATCTCATTCTTTTGCAGGTAAGAGACACAAATATATATTCATCTTATTCTTTTGTCGATTTACTGAAGTTTCACTTCTATCGTGTGTGAATCGCACACACACCTTTTTTTAAAATTTAGAAGGGTATGTACTACTTCATAGTAATCACCGGTTAAAAAAATATGCTCTGAATTTAATATAACAACAGTTACTGGGTAAAACACATGTGACCACGCAAAAGAAAAAAGCTGATACTCGTTCATAAAAGTTTGACACTTTGACGTATTAGCCAGCATTATGACTCATAAACTAAAGCGATACATTTTCTAGACAGATGCATATTTTTGTATAAATTTAGAGCCTATTAAAGTATATAAATATTTATTTAAAGCTTTTGTTAAACTTAAAACTCTGATAGAACCACAATCGTTCACAAATCGGATTATGTAATCAGATATCAACAACCGCTCATTATCCCTTCGTTTAAATTTTAAAACAACCTTTACAAAATTGTTTATTAAAATTTAAAACACTTATATTTATATTTAAGTATATTTAAGTAGCAGCCCGGCACATCCGAGCTTCGCACGGGTGAAAAAACTTCTATGTTATTTTATTACACATATAAACCACCTTCATCTTCAATAACTCTATATACAAGGTTACATCTAAAGCACCAGCCAAATTTTGAGAAACGGTTCGGAATCGAGAGCACTTTCGATCTTTGAAAAAACTAAAAATTAAAAATAATAACCTTCCTCTTCAATCACTCTATACATTTATTAAACGGTTCCGAATCGATAACACTTTCGATCTTTAAAAAAATTAAAAATAATAACCTTTCTCTTCAATCACTCTATATACAGGGTTACATCGCCGTTGATGTGTTCGGGTTTGGAGGGTAAGGCAGGCGGTAAACTTACTTTTGCTCGAAGCCTAACATCCCAGCCTCAGGTTGGCAATGGTTACCACCTTTGGTGACTAGGCGGCGTTAATTTCTTACCTTTAGGAAATCCGTCTGCTTGTTTGCCTTCCATTATCATAAAAACAATCAAAATCCGTTGCGTCCTGTCATTATCTTTAGAACTAGATATAAACCGACATAGGAACAGACAACGGAAAACGTCTTTGTTTTTTTACTATAATATAGTGATTCTGTAGTCTGTATACTATACCAACTGTCCCGTCGAACTTCGTACCGCCCGCCCGTCTCGGGCCAATTCAAATTTTTATCTCAAATTTTTGAATATTTTTAACCGAATTTAAAAAAAGAAAAGGTAATATGTGTTGTGACTTCTATATTTAAAGTATCTTGCTATTCGTGCTGAAACGAAATTAAAAAACAAAAGTAAGTACCATACTTCTCAAGCCACACGTTATCTGAATAATTAATTAGTTATTATAAATCAGTTTTAACTAAATGCTTGTACTTAGTATTATAAACATTGTAAAGTACATAAATAAAACCGGCTTTCGTTGTGGATGTCCTTCTATTCAGTTACATGTAAAAAATATGTTTATTTTGTATATATTTATCAATAACTCAATTGTATTATTAACTTAAAAGGTACAATAACCGTCTTGTTGGTCGAGGGGTTAGCCGTAGCTCTATCAACCAACCGCGAGGCTCGGATTCGATTCCCGACGGGAGCTAGTATTTGTCTTATTAATATAAACGTCTATATTTCAGTCTAACTTCTCCTAAGCGGATGGACTATTTCTGTTAATCTTATATGCATATTTCATTGGGTGACGCCACTGTCGGTATATCGTCAAACTAATGCGTCACCAAGTTCGGCGGTTTAGCTAGTATTTTAAAATGTTACATACATATCTTCACGTCAAGTCCCTTACATGGTAGGCAGAGAGTATCGAGTGCCACAACTCACGATCCTGACAAGTTTAAAATGTTCAGGAAGTTATGTCTAATATTTTAGAGAACTAATTAAAAAGAATAAAGCATGGATTCGAAGTTCTCGACTATTGCGACCCATCATGGGGAAATACTAGACCACATTTTTAAACGTCAATTCAATGGTAGCGGTTCAATATAAAATCTAAGTTTAATTAAAATCGGTCAAGTTAAAGAGGAGATATCTTCGTCTGAATGAAAAACGTAATACTTACCAGTCACGTTTTCCTATACACCTGATTCCGGACAACATAGTAAAATTTATTTTTAAATGGTTATAACATACCTTTATATCTGTATAGCATCAAAATTTGAATTTTTGGGAAGTCTTCTATGCGCTTTTCAGCAGTTCAAACAAGGAGTTAAGACGGAGTTTAGGGAGAAAAGCCAAATGAAGGTCAATAAACTTTTAAAAGCCGGCATCGTGTTGGCATTTAACTATGTTGCTAACGTCCGTGGGCATTAATTATTACTTTCATACTTACAGACTCGCGTGTTGTCATCTGTCTATAGCTATACCTAGTTACCTACAACTATATCTATAGCTTTAAAATAAAAAAAAACATGTATAAGAGCGTTTTCATACGCTAAAAATATTAAAGTATTGGGACGCTCAGGTACTTGGTAATTGGTTAGTGGAACGCTTTTAAAGCTATGGGTCTTAAATTTTTCTAGTTTTTTTTGTTATCCATTTGCAATCACATCATGGGAACATACATTAATTTTGATGAAGTTTTTCCTCATAAGAGCACATCAGAACCACTTAAACTCTAAGCTATGTTTTCTCAATGTTAGTAAAGTACAAGTGTAAAAATTCTTAAATCAATATAAACTCGCCAGTTATCCATGGAATAGACATTGTCAAACACATATTATCAAAAAAAACTTACCAAAGAAAAGGCGAAAAGCAGCGTAGCGTCCTCTCCCGCCAAATCGTAACGTTCACCGATTCACAAAAACCCATTACACAGGGGGCAAAGTAGTTCGCGATCGATACATCAGCTCACTGCCTTACGGACGCTGCGAGGACAACCGCCCGTCGATCTCACCACAATATTACTCTCAAGTTATTAATTTACAACACGACCACTCATGAGAAAAGCAACCCGAGACGACCGCAGCATTCGAAACCTTAATACTTCCCTTCGATGCAAATATTAGGTGACAGATATTTCAAAGGACCTGATATTACGCAGCACTGATTCGCACTATTTGTTAAGTTGCAATCACTTTTTCGCCAATACAATTTAAAATTACCACGGTTCAAAATTAACGATCGGTCTCAAAACTCAACATTACTTAAGGACAAAACAACTCATACTTAAGTAAAATAACATATCCCATTTCTGATAATATATTACACTGTAATATGTCGATTCAAAGTAATCACTCAGTACCAGCGTCCATCAAATTAAAGTAGAACAAAATAATAATTAACTATAATATGCATAATGCTTAGTGGATCAGAAAATATTTCAGATTTTGTCACTGATTTTCACTGTTTTATCAAATAAAAGTAATCACTTTTAACTAATTATCCTGGTAATTAATAAACGCTGATTAAAACTAGTACGCTTAATAAAACTAACGCTTCGTAAGTTGTACGGAATCTCAAAGGCTAATAATATAGCCTTTATATAATAAAATAGGTTTATTTAACTCAGTAGCTTAGAAACGCTTCAAACGACTTCCAATATAAAAATAATGTGAACAATGTGGGGATAGAAACAGGAGTGTAATAATAAGAAAACTCGCGTGGGGATGGTACGGAGGGTGCATTGTGCACCGGCGAATTTTGGAAGGGACCGCTCCAAAAGCTCTTGTTTTGCCCCTTACACTTACGCAAGATGCGAACCAGTTTTGATTTCATGAATACACCGTTGGCTAACCGTTCACTAGGGATTTTACCGTTACGACCCGATATTTGAATCGGAGTTTTTTTTTTTACTAGAACTTTTTTTCTAACCTCGCAGTTTTAACAACTTCATCGGACTATTATAGGGCCGAGCAGATTGCTTAGCCCAATAGCACGAACATAATTCTCTGGGAAGAACGAGATAATAATTATTTTCATCAAAAAACAAAACCGGCGAATTTCTCAATTCGAAATATTTTTTGTGTAATACCAGGGTGACTTACAACCGAGTAGACCGATTTTTTATTAGATAGAGAATGCTATAGCCAATACATACATAGATAGTTCAGTGTTTTTTGTATTAAGTACACATATATACTTTCCTAATTGTACTATTTTATACTTACTAACAGTTTTTGAAGTATACTGAATAATGCATCTTGACCACATCATGAATAATTATAACGTTGAAATAGACATCTAATCGCCTCCGTGGTCTAGCGATCCAGGTGTTTAAGTTCCCAGTTTCGATTCCCGGGGATTTCCAACTTTCTAATTAAAAAAATGTTGCCCGGGATTGGATGTGTGCCCGGTTGTCAATAGGCTTGCCACCTATCACATTGTGGGACTTAGTATCTTCGGCTAGTCGTGGGTGCCCTGGTTGTGCCTTCGCCTACTCTCCAGGGATATGGGCGTGAAGATACTTTAGTTTACTTTTAAGATAGACAAAAATTTAATAATAAAGTACAATCCTAATCTACAAGTAGGATGTTGACAAAATTGATGTGAGGCCGTCTCGGAATCAATAATTATTAGCTATCTTGCGAAAAAAGAATATCCAAAATACCTAACTTAAACGTTGTAAAACTTGAAAAAATCGACTCCTTATTTCATTACCACGTCGCGATAATTCTTTTTTTGTTACACTTAATTATTAAATTTTTGTCTATCTTAACAAGATAATTATTAATACGGTTACACCCGCTTGCCCGAATTTCATTTGCCATATAATCTGCTATAATAGTCAACAGACATAATATTGTTTCTCATAATTTCATTTGTCATATTCATTGTTTACTATATTAGTCACGTGCTAGAAACTTTGTTTCCCATAAAGTCAATTTCAATAATATCATTTGCTAGCATGATTGTTCGCCCTATAATCACATTTACCATCAAAATAACTTCTAGAAAAAGAACATAAATTTGTTTTATACTAAAATATCAATGAATTTAGGTATGGTTTGGTTTGGTTACGTTAGGTTAGAACATGAAAGACAACGCACGAGTTGAGCGAGCGAAGCGAGCGTGCCCCGGTAGCGGCCCGCGAAGTGCCAGAAAGCTAATCGCTTTTTAGAACAAAAGCCTCAGGTTAAATTTTAACGGAAGCGACTTTGATCGTATAAGGAGGTACTAGATAAATGTCTATTAGAAACAAAAACCACTATAATATGTAATCATACAGTCATATATTTATTACAAATGCATAATCGTACTGTGATACATTTTAGTTAATGCGAATACAAATTTTTGTAGGGCATTTAAATATTTTGTTAAATAATATTATTGCAATTAATAAAATGGATAACAATACGTATTGCACTCGTATCATTATGAAAAGTAATTTTAGGGCGAAGAAGAGTATGTCAAAAGTATATTATGGTCAACAATACATTCGGGCAAATAAAAAATTCGGGCAAATGAAATTCTGGCAATTGAATATGATATTGCATATATTCTTCGGGAAAACAATAGACAACCTTATTAATAATGTGGCGAAGATGCATTATTCAGAATAACTCAAAAACCACAAGTCGGTTAGTGACTATTATTATTGACAAAATTAATATGGAACCACCGAGAATCATGACCTATCTTTCTGAACATTAACCATCAAATTGTTTTATTGACCGAGTAATCGCGTAACAAACAGGCTCAGGTTCGATTTTCGATGGGGCAGACATTTATGTGATGAACATTGATATCTGTATTTCCAGGTCTTAGTGTTTATTAAATTTTAACTAAGTACTATCAATTTTATAGAAAGAAAAAATTTCGGCCCAGACAGGCTTTGAACCTGTAACCTTTCGTCTCAAGCCGACGAATGCTCTAACCAATTGAGCTACTGAGGATTCAAGTCCCGTGGCGAGATTTTAAATTCCTTTCTAACCTGTTAACGCGGGTAGTTATGTCCTATAGATACACAATTCTGAGTACCACCACTAGTCAGATGATTGAATTTCGTGTTAATATTGATTGACATTTGTCAATTTTGGTAGTATTTTGTCAATATTGTTCAGTGAAAGTGTACAAATCAAATAATCATGAAGAAATTAGTGTATCATGTATTTCCTTGCCGCCGCCATATGAGCTTGAGTAATGACGCCACGGCTTTACTCAACACCCAGATATGACTTTCTTTGGCTCATGGACTAATCACTTCATAGTATAAAACAAAGTCGCGTTCCCTGTCCCTATGTCCCTTTGTATGCTTAAATCTTCAAAACTACGCAACGGATTTTGATGCGGTTTTTTAATAGATAAAGTGATTGAAGAGGGAGGTTTATATTATGTACATTTCAGAACCGTGCGAAGCCGGGGGCCACTAGTTTTGAATAATTAAAACTCGATTTTGTGAAATCTAGTAAATTATTGCAAATTTTAACTTGACTACTGGCAAAAGCTAGTGCCAAAAACTAGAGAAAAAATACACATAAAAGAACTTGGAACTTGATATCTGAGAGAATTTACATGTGAAATCAAATTTTTCTCTTTTTTTCTATTCATCATTCTACAAAATAATTTGATATAAATTTCGTCATTTTTAAATTGCTCTGTATTTTTTACTATAAAAATATACAGAGCAATACTTATATATTTAAAATAAGTTACAAATTGACTAAAATACGTTTATTTCCCATGTTAAATATTATTAAAAAAGTGTAACAAAAAACAAATATAGGACAAATAAAAAAAAACTATTAAAATGCATATTTAACTAAAACTAGACAATTTCAGTTTCTTAACTATTAGGTATAATGTTTATAATTATTCATTAACTAATTGTTCCAGCGAACTTCATTCATCTCGTTCAACGTGTATGGTATATTAA
This sequence comes from Calephelis virginiensis, assembly GCA_002245475.1. Classification (NCBI taxonomy): domain Eukaryota; kingdom Metazoa; phylum Arthropoda; class Insecta; order Lepidoptera; family Riodinidae; genus Calephelis; species Calephelis virginiensis. The sequence goes on from NJDC01003511.1 coordinate 214,165, forward strand.
CATTTAAAATGTGGCTTTTCTTAGTTTCCTCCCAGTCGAACGGGATAAAAAGTGTGCTACGTCCATCTTCTTGTTTCTAAGTTACTTCCCCATTAGATAATGTTTAGCCAAATCGGTTAAGCCTGGTTGAGTTACAAATAGCGTAACTACCATGACTTTCGTTTATATACATACACAATATGTCATTTATTTCCTATGTATAAATTTACATATCTAATTTTTATAAATGAAACTTATTTATTTTATAAGTAGATATTTAAATTTGTTTGTATTTTGTATTTGCTTACGGCCAATGTTAATGATGTATCTCAATCTAATGGATTTCAAGCAATCTAGATAGCTGCGTATCCGCCGACCTATCCTATACCTCATTCCCATATTTATCCTGTGCACAGATATATTATTGGCAAGCGATAACTTAAAAATGGATCAAAATATCAATCTTGGACAGCGAGTTTTGGATTAGGATTGATTATTAATATTGGCCGTTAGTTTATAACATTTATATTCTATAAACGTATCTTTATATTAATAATTTAGTATATGTTGTATAGTATGTAAAGTTTACCTAACATGTTATTAAGTATTTTTATAGTTTACTGTTTGTGTGGCACCTACAATATTCACTCTCTGTTGGCCCAAAGGTGTAACATGACATGTAACATGTCAATAGGCATTAAGTTTGTCTTTTGTACAAACTTATTCTGATTGGTATACTATAAAGACAAATAAATAAATAAGAAAGTATTTATTAAGCAGCCAATATGACATATTAGCTAATCAAACTTTTGGCAGCCTATTGGTCCAAGAAAAACGGTCTAGAAATTAGATTCTTTGTTGTCCAAAATGTATGCAGGTATCACAGAAACAGGACTCATGTTAAACAACTTGTTATGAGATAAACAGTAAATACAAACTGATTGACATTACGGAAACTGGCTGCTAGTGTTTCAATTTCTAAATTATTTCAATAAACGTCCACCTGCTTTGTTTTCCAGGATCTTTGTAAATAAATAATAAAAAGTAGCAGACCTCGAAAGAAGGTATTTATAAAAAAGTACCTTCACGACCATATCCCCGAAGAGGTAGGCAGACGCACAACCAAAGCAACCATGTCTAGCCGAACACACTAAGTCCCACCACAAAGCATTTATAATTATGATAACATTGAAAAACAGATACTTATGTTAGTTAAACTGTCCTTGCCGGGAATCGCGCCTCATCTTCGATCGGCAACAACGAGCATTGTACATTAATTACTCACCTGATGTTATTAAGCATGATTCAATATTATTTGCTGATGATACTACCCTTCTCATTAAATGTCAAAGTAAACTTGACCTAAAAGAGGAAACGTCTGAAACTTTATCCAAAGTCTCGAGATAGCTTGATGAAAATAATATTAAAATAAATCTTTCTAAGACAAAATTAGTAGAGTTTCAAGCACATTATGGGGAAACTAACAAGTTAGATATTTTTCTAAATAATATTAATATTGAGAATGTAGATTCTACTAACTTTCTAGGAATAAAAATTGATAAATTTTGTAATTGGAAATATCTATCGATTCTCTTTGTAATAAAAATAGATAGATTTGTGTATGTTTTGAGAAGAATAAGAGAAGTGGCAGGCTTAAACGCGTCTCTTTTGGCCTATGATGGATATGTTTCCTCAGTTCTACAATATTATGTTATCTCTATTTGGGGCAGTTCGGTGGATTTGATTAGAATCTTTAGAATTCAAAAAAGTGTATACGAGCCATATGTAGTGTTAATCAATTGCTTTCTTGGAAACCACTTTTTAAATCCTTAAAAATTTTACCTTTACCTTGCTTATATATTTCGGCTGTATGTGTATTCGTAAAAAAACATCATTATTTGTCCAAAACAAATGCTGAAATTTTGGGAAGTTCACATTTTAGAAATAGTGAGAAGTTGCATGTGCCTAGTCAAAAACTTAATATTTACAAATAGAATGTGTACTGTATGTCAATTCGTATATCTAACAAAATTCCTGATAGTCTTAAATCACTGGCTTTAGAAAGGTTTCGAAAGAAGATATTTGACTTGTTAGATAAAGCTTACTATAGTGTAAACGATTTTTTTGCAGAAAAGCTTAATATTTTTCCTAAAACTAATTTCATAGCAAATAATATATTCTTGGTTGCCGAGAAGTTAGATTCGCCGTTTCTTCCCCTAACTGGCTAAGCTTGGAAACGGTGGTAGCTTATGGTAGTTAGGGTTAAACCAAATTATATTTTAAAATTTTGTTCAAAATATTAAAACATAATATGTTATAAATCTTAATGATAAATTTGCATAATTTTAAAGATATTGCACACCACAACGTGGTAGAATATGTTGGTATTAACAAATATCTTTTGTAACAGCTTTTGACATACATTTTCAGCAAATAAATAAATTTCATTTTTCAAATAATTAAACCAATTATAAATATAAATAATTGGCTAAAAGTTAAATTGTATGTAATTAAATAATATTTTTTATTAATATTAAAATATTTGCACACCAAAATATGGTAGAATATGTTGATATACTTAAATATTTTTGTAACATCTCATTTACACACATATTCCGCAAATAAATAATTTTCTTTCTTTCACTTTATTAGGCAAAACTACTGATATATATACGTCTTTTTTGTGTCTAAACGTAAAATTACTTGTGTTTAAATACATATATTTTTTATCGCCACTGTGGTCTAGCAGTCCAACGTCGGACTTGACTTCTTGAGGTCCCGAGTTCGGGCCCCGAGTCGGGTAACAAAAAATAGAAAATTTGTTTTTTTAAATTTTCTAATAAAAACAAAGTTTCCCAGGATTGAATATGTGCCCGGTTGGCGATTGGCTTGCCAACTATCACATTGTGGGACTTGCGGCTAATCATGGGTGCCCTGGTCGTGCCTCTGTCAACCTCTTCGGGGTATGGACGTGAAGATACCTTCTGTATATAAATTTCGCCAGGGGATACTGCGGCAGAGCGACAATTTCATATTGTAATAGCCAACCCGGCGAACTTCGTTCCACTAGATAGGTAATAATGGTTTGCAGGAGAAAAAAACTTCACCATCGTGCATACCTATAAGAATTTCTTACATACCTACCCATTTTAACTTTTAGGAAACAGCAACTTGTCATGTAATTGTTACGTTATTTAATCAAACATATTAACCTTCACTCATAGTGTAAAGTCGCTTTCCGCTGTCTGTCCCTACGTATGCTAAGATCTTTCAAACTACGCAACGCATTTTAATGCGGTTATTTTGAGTAGATAGTATGATTCAAGAGGGATGTTTGTCTAAATGTGCGAAGGTAGAACGGGATGCTAGTTATCAAATAAATTAGTTACCTTTAGCATTTCAAGCAACCATATTATAGTAGCTTTTTACAGTAAACAATTTCAATAAATATTAAAATAGGGTTGTTTCGCCAGATCGCGTCCACTTAGTGGAATTTGCAGGTTTGACGTAAAATATAAAAATGTTCTAGATCTAGTTTTGAATTAACTAATATTGTAACCCAGCCGTGGTATAGTCTATTTTAGGATTAAACTAGGTTTTTATTTTTTAATAATTAAAATAATCGAAATATGGAGATTTTGCCAGTTTGCATCCACAAAATCCAGATCGCGTCCACCCATGGACCAGTTTGCGTCCACCAACTTATAAAGGGGGAGATTTTATTAAGAAAATTTATAGAAATGTTGGGTTTTAGGTCTTTCTTTATAAAATACATATGTTCACGCCTAGTCTCTTACTGAGTTGGCAGAGAATATCGAGTACCAAGTGTCACTAGCTTCCTTCACATTCATTACTTTTTACAAAGAAGCTGGTTGTGGAGACTGTGATGGCATGAGTTGACCCTGGGTTGAATTGCCCATGGAATGTCAACTTAGGTCTCCCCGGGTAACTAAGTACATTCAAAAAGATGTAAAATAAGCCTTTGTTACGCGGAATTAGCAAAATAAAGGCTTATTTTACATCTTTTATAATGGATTTCCGCAAAGTAACGCCTGATTCAATAAAATAAGTACATTCATCCAATTTCGCAAAGTACTTCTGTACTGGCAATCTTTCATCTGCCATTCTTACAACATGAACGAACAACGGAACATGTCCTTACTCATCACTGTAAAAAAAATACTTATTTTTAATCCCACTCTTTCTCTGATCTTATTGTTACGATTGCTGTCAATCAAACTATACATGCAAAAAGCACTACCGGGATAAACAAATTCATTTATTTGTTCCAGCGGTACTATGTCTACTAAAACTATTGAATACGTTCTGACTACATCTCTTTCATGTGCTATTTTGGTTTCATTTGCATTCAAATGTAGATACGCCTTTTTTTTAATCGTCATTCATTAGTTCATTACTGTTTGCAGCTCAGATGATTTGTAGACCAAAATTACGTCATCGATTGCTTATAGCAGGCAGGTCACCACTAGGTCATATAATTTTTCTCTTTTTCGCATCCACAATATCTTAATTTTAGAATACAGACATTTTAAAATCTTTTAAAGATTTTCCTACATCTGCAGGTAGTCAATTTTCTCTAAGAGATTTCACATCGAGCACGTCCATTTTAAAAAAACTTTTAGTTTCCTTAATTTTTTTTCCTAACTATTTTTACCTATCGTGTTCCCTCTTTCGTTCTTGATATGCTCTTTATCTTTATTACTTTCTAATAAAAACATCGTCATCCGGGATAGAACATGCCATCTATCGCATTGTGGAGCTAGGTATCTTAGGTTAATCGTGCGTGCCCTAGTTGCACCTTTGTCAACTTCCTTGTCTTAAAATATTTAAAATTTGTCATACAGCTGTTTGTGTATAAGTAGAAGAAGGCAGAAACAGTTTAATGCGCTTGTTCCCTTGCGGTGCAGTGGTGGGTACTAGCCCCGATGGGATGATACAATGCTCTCTACCGGCTACCACCTATCTATAACTGTCTGATTTAATTTTATAAAACAGTTACTTAAGATTTAGTATTTAAAACTAGGTGGTAGAGTTTCGCAGCGGCACACCCGGGTCGGTACCACCGCCTTACCTATTCCTGCCACCATAACGTCATGACGTGTTCCGATTTGGAGGGTAAGGTAGCCGGTAAACTTACTTTTGCTCGAGGCCTCCCACATCCCAGCCTCAGGTTGGCAACGCACCATTACCACCTTTGGTGTCTCTAGGCGGCGTGAATTTCTTACCATCAGGAAATCCGTCTGCTTCTTTACCTTACAATATCATAAAATAAAATCAAGTATAACCTCTCCCGCACATACATAAGTACAGACAGGATACCTTAAGGCCATACTTTGTCGTCTTTTATATTAGTAAATTCCATTTCTTGTGATATATTTAAATGAATTCCTTTAGTTCCATATAAGTCATAAGTCGGTGTTGAAAGTTACTTTCAGGGATTTGAGTGAAGCGGTGGCCTTTTTACTCAAACTCATTTAGTGAGATTTGGCAACAACGAGGAAATACAAGATATACAAAATTCTTCATATTTCACTAGTGCACTTTTACTGAAAAAATTGAACAAAGTGCCACCTAAATTGACCAATTTTACTCAATAATTTTTCTTTTTTCTATTGTCTCTCAATGGCGCCCAAACTCGGTTACAATATTAAAAAGACATTGAATTTCTGACATAATATTCTTCTCCGTTAGATTTTTAGGATTTTACAATATTACAGATTACCGCTCACGCACCTAGGGTTTTACCGCTCCTACATCTCACCTGACGAATATGCTACCTAGCATTCATTAAGAATTAGGCCGCAAAACAGAGTTTAGAGTTAGTCGAGTTTTTGTTTAAAACAAAAGCTAAACTCTTCACCTTTGTATTTTTTATGGAAAAAGACAGCAAAAAAGTACGCATCTCCTGTGATGATAACAGATAAGACACTATAAACACAAACATATAGATATTATAGGTGCTGCCCTTGAAAAAGGCGATGAATCTGGGCAAGTAGCTACACAGCACTTGACTCGAAAATAAAAGAAATGTTTATAACCAAAGAATCTTAGTCTGTGGCGGAGGGATATAATCAAAAAAGTTTTATACTTGATTTTATTAGCTAATAATATCGTGAATAACGATAGGAAACCAAGTTTTTACAACAAAAACGATTCTTTGACAAAACTACTTCGTAAAAGCGATAGGTCCAATGATCTACTAAACTCGGCTCTGTTCTAGCTACGTCTCTTTTAAAAATATTTTTTTAAAGAGAGATCTAAAATTTAGCGTCTTATTTCTGTAATTGTAACTTCTTATAAAAAAAACTATAGCAGTTATCTGGATAAACTGCTCAACGCATTAAAAAAAAATAAGTAATACAATAAAATAAAAAGCAATATTAATATACAAAAGTAATACCAATATTAAAACAAAAAGCAGATGAGGAAATAAAAATAAGGTTTTCGGCTACACAACTATAAATTCATGTAAGTACTTAAAATATACTATCGCGGAGTAAACATTTATTACTCTGATGATAAAGCTTATCATAATCGAAGGTTCTCCCCACTTGACATTTAAATGTAAAAATCCTCAATAACTATTACAAGTGGGCATATTACATTAAACGAAAAAACTGGTTTATTATACGTAGGTAAGCTACTACGTAACGTATTAGATTATACTAAAATAGTATAGTAGGTTAATATACAATTATAATTATTAAATAAGCTAACATTTCTATAAAGTCAATTAACCAATAAAATTAAGTATTGATAAGGACACAAATAAAATAGTAACATTCAAGGTGAGTTCAAGTCTTCCCGCTGAAAAAAATAATGCCCAAAATTCACGATAGATGGCAGCAGCTTTGTGACGGTAAATTCTCTTTGGTTTAGCGCTGCGCTACAATATCGATTTTTATGTTGACCACGCAGTGTTTACACGTTTAAAAATTTATTTATATGAAATATAAAGTTAATAGCGCTAACCTAATGAAATAAAGAATTAATAATATGATTTAATATCGTAGAATCCACGACAAAAAGGTTCGTTGTTAATTGAAAATTAATGGAATCCTTTTTGAGATTGAAGCAAATCGAATCATTTTTAGGTAGTTGGCAACTCACACCCGATGTCTATGAATTTGACCCAGAAGCTCGTGTCCCGAGTAAGAAGAGTGTGGCGTAGGGCCCGGCCCTTAGTTTTTGATCTTCACCCTGTTAATATCTTGTAAAATGGGCACATAATAGGTAAATAAATTTTCTATAACAAATTCGCGTCCATATTGATGTATTCGTGTGTTTTTGTGTAAATTACATGCGGTTATAGCACATCGAGTGTGGAATAGACGACTTAGTATCGCTAAGAATATCGTCGAAAGTTGCGCACTCCTCGAGTTATTACTATATTATAATTTAATATCTGAGTTATCAATTTAGAAATAGATGTGACCTCTTTTTATCGAAACTCTTCAATGTGCTAACGTCTGCAGTAACGACTAGCAAAGTGTGGTTATAAGAAGATTTTTTGGTGAATGTGTTGAGACAATGGTGTATCGATTATTTTGCGCCAATGAAATGTCATCCCGGTGCCGTAGTGTTAATATTAGAAGTCTAAGTTTGTGATCATAGAAAACCATTGTCTAGGCATCTACGCGTCTTTGATTGAGCTAGTTTTTTTTAGAATTGGTGACAAAAATAGTGGCCAAATATTAGTGTGAAGAAGTGAGCTATTTGTGATAGTTGAAATATAATGCTACGTTATCAAATATAATTAGTCAATCTAATTAATTAATTAATAAATGATATCAACATATTTAATTTATTCTCTTATAAACGTTAGACATTTTGTAAATAATTAACTATGGTGCCACATTTACGTAGGCACCATGGTTCAAGAAATAACCTTCATGATATAGTAACAGGCAACAGTTGAAGTAATTAATTACACAACACTAGTGTTTAATAAAACATATTTTGAGTTTTAACATAATTTTTAGAAAAAATGGTATGGTATTGAGATTTTTATTACGTGCTGCCATTGAAATTATTATTCGCTAACACAGTATAACAAAAAATGCATTTTTATTCATATTATCATAATATCATATATAAACAAACAACTGTCCGCGGTTTCGCCCGCGCGAATCAATACTAAACATCTATAATTAAAATTAATATTATATCCACTTTTCCACATCTAATTTTGATGAAAAGTGGCATATGTTTCAGATTTTAATTTGAACATCATGTCCTTAACTTGTGAAGCCATTTTAAAACAAATATAGTTTAATAAAAAAATCCATCAAAATAAAATATTTAGTAACTCCTAGTACCTATCAATACTTATAAAATAATATGTCCTGAATGACTGAAAATATCTATCTTTCCAATTTATCTTTCAAGCTCTTACGGCAAACTACTGAGCTGATTCTTATTATATTATAACATATGATAGGGCTTTAACATTTTGATAAAAATGTTATGAAAATGGTTTGAGATTTTGTAAATGGCCCAAACTAACATGTACTTAGGTACTGTTGCTGTGAATGTGTATGAGTCGAAAAACCTGCCATTTGAATCTTACCACTTGTTGAATACAAAACTAACGCATATAAAAATATGAGTCAGATGTAATATGATTTTTATATTATTTAAAGGTACCTTAATCGATTATAATCACCGTATATTGATTTTAATAGCATACCAAATTAACATAATTTACTAACTGCGAACTTCACGCCCGACATTGACAACCTAACAGATTTTTTTTTTTCATTTTTCTTACCTTTTAAACTTATACAATTTTATTTCATTCAAAAACTACAGTCAAATAATGGTGTTCACGAGTTTTAGACTAACGGACAGTTTCATTTTTATGTAGGTATATATTATAAAGAAACATTTAAAAGGAAAATATGTGTTTTTATATATATACGAGCCGTCCCGGCGAACGTATCGCTTGACCATAACAGCTACTAACAGTTTGTATAGGATTCAAGTATTGTTTTTTTTCTATATTCCCTGCAATTTTCCCTGTTTTTCTTTTCATCCGAACTTCTGACAACAACTGATACGACAGCAAAAGCATATTTAGCAAAATTGGTCCATCAATGCGATAACCACGCGAAATGGGGATTCATTTTTTTTATATATAAAGATTAGTATCTACCCAATATGTGTTGACATATCATTGATCAACAAATTAACTTTCAGATAGGGTGACATCTAAATGTTGAGAACACTCAGATCCACCTAAAATTTTCGGCAGTAGTAATAAACAGTTATACCTAACAAATATTTGTGTTATTAGTAACCCTTTAAACCTAACCTTCTCCTGGCGATGAGTAACAATAAAGAAATGCGAAATTTGTGCATTCGTTAAGACGTGATGCAATGACCAAGGAAAATTGGAATTCATTTTTATTTATATGATGATGCACACAGCTTTGCTAGTATCAAAGCTTTGTCGCTTTCCTCAGAGTAGTTTGTATTATTAGTACATATTTATGTGATGCGCGCGCTGCGTGGCACAGGGCCGTAATAATATTTTTTGCAGCTAAACTAAAGCAGATAACAAAAAATGAAGAGGAACTTTTTTGTGTAGAATTTTTTTTTCTACAACTTTTACTTGCAACTTTTTTTCTATATCCTACCGTTATTAAGTTATTTAAAAAAAAAGCATTTTTCAACCCTCTTTATTTTTTTCATCCCTTTCCCCTTAATTTAAATCAAAATTTCTTTCATAATAATATTATTGCTTAAGTATTAATGAACACATTTTTACTCATTGCGCCAAAACTGTTCAGATCATGGTTTCATTTAACTTTTTATTTGACTATATCAAAAACCTGAACCTCTGCATTTAAATTGAATAAACAGAAAATACTTGCATATTTATAGATATAATTAACCAGCTATCCCGACGAACTTCATTCCACCAGTTTACTTTGAGGGAAATAATTTTGTTTTTCCTTGTTTCTTCGCAGTTTCTTATCTTTTGCACAAACCAAAATTAGGCAAACCGGTCTAGTTGTCCGAAAGTTATGCATTAGATACATTCCAGCGATTATTTTTTATATACTTATATATTCTACTGTTTGTTGCAGATTCAAAAATTGGAGTTGAAATACGTGCTCAAGGAGTCTGAGGAGTAAGTTCACCTTGGAAGCAGGTAAAATTAACAAACAGGAAAAATGGCCAACCCAAATCGTGAAAGTGTTAGCACTCGCTTTTCGGACAATTATGAGCTTAAAGAAGAGTTAGGTAAAGGAGCATTCTCCATAGTAAGGCGTGCCGTACAAAAATCTACAGGTTATGAATTCGCTGCAAAAATAATAAACACTAAGAAACTTTCTGCAAGGGATTTTCAAAAACTAGAAAGAGAAGCCAGAATTTGTCGAAAATTGCAACATCCTAATATTGTACGATTACACGATTCTATTCAAGAGGAACATTTTCACTACCTTGTATTCGATTTGGTTACCGGAGGCGAACTGTTCGAGGACATAGTAGCACGGGAATTTTATTCAGAAGCGGATGCATCCCACTGTATACAACAAATTTTGGAATCCGTACATCATTGCCACCACAACGGAGTTGTCCATAGGGACTTAAAACCTGAAAATCTTTTACTTGCCAGCAAAGCTAAAGGAGCGGCTGTTAAACTAGCAGATTTTGGATTAGCTATTGAAGTTCAAGGTGAACAACAAGCGTGGTTCGGTTTTGCTGGTACTCCAGGATATTTATCTCCGGAAGTTTTGAAAAAAGAACCTTACGGAAAGCCTGTCGATATTTGGGCATGTGGTGTTATTTTGTATATTTTATTAGTGGGTTACCCGCCGTTTTGGGATGAAGATCAACATCGGTTATATGGCCAAATCAAAGCTGGTGCTTACGATTATCCATCTCCTGAGTGGGACACAGTCACACCAGAAGCAAAAAGTCTCATAAATCAAATGTTAACGGTTAATCCTAGTAAGAGAATAACTGCCTCAGAAGCCTTAAAACATCCCTGGATCTGCCACCGCGAACGTGTTGCTTCAGTTATGCACAGACAAGAAACTGTAGATTGCTTGAAGAAATTCAATGCTCGGCGTAAACTAAAAGGTGCAATTTTAACCACAATGTTAGCAACAAGAAACTTCTCAGGTAAATCCATGGTTAACAAAAAAGGCGATGGATCGCAGGTAAAAGAGTCGACTGATAGTAGTACTACACTGGAAGACGATGACCTGGACAAGGACAAAAAAGGAGTAGATAGAGCTTGTACAGTCATATCTAAAGAACATGACGAAGAAGGGCTTTCTAAGGCCGATTCATTTGGAAAGGCTCGTAACGACAGCAATGCTTCGCTACGTCGAGCCGAGGTCATTAAAGTGACGGAAATTCTCATAGATGCAATTAACAACGGTGACTATGATACTTATTCGAAATTATGTGATCCAAACGTGACTGCTTTTGATCCTGACGCTCTAGGAAATCTAATTGAAGGAGTAGAGTTTCACAAATTCTTTATTGATAACACACCCACTCAAATTAAAACAAATACCACTATTCTAAATCCTAGAGTACATTTACTTGGTGACGACGTAGCTGTAATTGCGTACATTTGCGTTACCCAAAGTGTTGATGCAGAAGGACGACGTTCTACGCAACAATCACAAGAAACACGTATTTGGCACAAACGTTATAACAAATGGATAGCAGTGCATTTCCATCGCTCCTAACTAGCCCACTACTCAAACAAATTCTTTGAGCCTAAGGATATTGGTATGATTACAGAAAAATTATGCAATGGATCTGCTATTGAAACCATTATTACGTATCATAATTAAAATACCAATAAACCTTAGAGGCAATCAATGATTTTAGTAACAGTTATTATCCAGTTCTGCTATAAAGTAATACGAATTTTATTAAAATTCTTTGAAGTCTCAAAGAATTAAGTTTTTTTATTATAGGGAATCCAATCATATTTTTAAGAAGTTTAAAGCTATTTCTTATTCTATTATAGTAAAAGTCCTGTAAAGCAAATAGATAATTTGGCTAAAATGTGATACCGTTTAATATCCGAATGCTTAATGCTAGAGTAGTGGTATTTATAATGTAACTGATCTCTGCCACAATCGAAAATTGTCAACGAATACTGAAACAAGTCGTTGCCAGTGGTAATCCAATGTAATCCTAATGAAACTTCAGATCTGATACAAATGAATCTTCATAGTACATAATATCTATACAATATTATACATAATATATACATACAACCAACAGAACATTTTGAAATTTAGAATTACTAGCACACTTCTCAATAAGTCTCTCTACATTTTTAAATATAAATGTTTTGTCGTGCTTAAAATGGTGTTCTATTTGTTATTGAATACCTAGTTAGTAAGATTTAAGTAAATGAGAATGCAGTTATTGGCACTACAAATTCCATTGCAAGAACTGTATTGTTAAATATTTAAACTTATCTCTATATTGTACAATATATTACTGTACTTTTTGTGTAACTACTAGTCTAGTGTGAATTCACTGTTACTTTTTAAGTCAAAAAATATCAATTTTGTCAATTTTAGATTTAAAATTGTTAACACTATCCTTTCGCTTAAAAATGAAACGCATATTTGTTAGTGATACTGTTTACTTCAATTAATTGATGTTATTTTTTTGCATTAGTTTAGGTTTATTACTGATCAATAATCATATTGACATAATGACTAAACAAAAGCATATTTAATAGTTCTAATGTGGCAACAGTTGAAGAGATTGTTGTAGAATTCCATGTAAAATATGTGTACAAGTTATATCAGCAATTTCACTTAAGAAATATGCTAATTATGAGTCTGCAAATCTCAGTCCTTACTATTATAAAATTAGATATATATAATAAAATTGAAACATGTTTTTACAATTTTATAAAATATTTTAGCGTAGTTAGCAAAACCTAATTTATAAATATTTTAACTAATTGGAATTGTATTGTATAATATATGATTGCATTTTAGGTAAACTCAATTGTAGTAATAATTCTACAAACTACCTACAGGATAAACATAATAGTTGTGCCATTTATCATTAACTTTAGTGCCAATAACTGTAACAATCAAAAACGTATCTAGTCTTTCATTGTTACACATATTTAGTATTTAATGAATGTTTTAAATTAATTTGAAAAGCTTATAAACTTACATAACATACATTAAGTACATAGGTATTATTTTGCACATGCATGTTGAGTGTGTTAAGCTTGTTTGAAATATTACCAATGTTATTTTATTTATACACTATATAAAGTATTAAACCTAATATTATTATGTATGTGCTCTTGATTATTATTGTCTTTTATTTATTGGCATCAATTTAAACTGCCTTCAGAAAAATATACTTATTAGCTTTTAAGAATCATAGATATTTATGAAAGAATTAACTTCTAACAGTATTATTGTATTTGACCTGTTTTTGTCATATACATAAACCATATGCAAGGTAGGTATATAATGCATACCACATTTTATGTGCATAATTAACATATATATTAAATGTATGAATTCTTACCCTTTATTCAAATTAAAAGACTGGTGACGTTGTTGAGCTTTGCTTATCTAATATTGTGTGAATATAGAATCAAGATAATCCTTAAGAAAGGTTCTATTTTGTTTTTTTTTCTAACATTTATTGCACAAAATGTATTTTAATTTTCAATATTTGTTCAAACAATATGAATTATGAAACAGTCTTCCCAAACATGCAGTATCTATTGTCAGAATCCTCAAACCTCCATATCTACCTTTAGTATTCCTAAAAAGTAATATATATATATATATACCTATATTCACAGAAAAGACAGCTTTCAAATATTGTTGTTGCACATTTTCCTGATTGTGCACTAAAACAGGCTTTTACATTTAATAAAGCTTTTTAATTAATATAATATTTGTCTATATGCTGAGAATATTCATAACAATTTTAAACTTAAACTTTGTTGATTACCTAAATTAATATGTACTTAAAAATTTTATTCTTCATTGCTTGGTTGCCATAAAATGCACATAAATTTTACTATATCAGTCTTGCGCTTATTAATTCAAAGTGCTTCAATATTTTCTGAAGTTAGATTGATTCCTACTGTGGGTGCAGTGCAATATGATTTTATATTTTATTATAAAAATAAGTATACAGAGAAATATTTCAGTTGAAATTTTATCCTCATATTACTGTTGTTTAATGACTGTTCAACTAGAATTTATATTATAAAGCATAATTTAAGAATATGTTACATGTTAGGATATCATTTGATAAGCCTATTAGCATTGTATTAAAACTAATTAGTGTACTTAAAATGAGTAAATAGTAATGTTTTAGTTTGAACAATGAATATTGCACTTCTACCTAGTTATATTGAATTTATTTTATTATTGCTAAAGTAAAATTGACATAATTTTATTGCACATTTATTTGAGAATTTTCAATCCTAATTATAATAAATGTAAAAGATGTAGCATAATTCGAAATAATGTGAAGTGTAGGTGTATTAAAATTTGTCAATATATTTCTATTTGACAATTCCTTGATTCTCTGCATTGCCGATTATCATGTAACATTCTCTAAAATAAAGTTCTTTTGATCTAAGTGTGTTATTTATAAAATCAAATTAATAATATGAATCTAAAAGTCTTACTTTCACATTGGAAGTAATTTTTGGAAAAAATATGTTAATAATGATAAATAAGACTATTTACACTTCCCAACTTATTAATAGGTAATAAACATGAACTAAAATACTTCAAGGTTTAAAATGACATTGTCGATTTTATTACAGTGTCATAAAGAATATAATGTCTATTATTAATATGGGATTCTTCAAAATGTGGGATATGTTAACTGACACTTGCAACTGTCTCCTTTTTAGCTTACCGATTATCCACTGTTTCTCTAGAGGCATAAAAGAAAAATAAAAATTACTTAATCCCTTTTTAAACCTAAAACTTAAAATTTAAGAACATTTTGTCATTACTAAGGATATTAATTTTTTGTTTTAGATCAAAGTAAATAATAATATGACATAACATACATTTGTTTCTGACAATTAATACATAATTCACTTATTCATTTTTTCAAACAAACATAATTGACAAGTAGATTTGTGAGACATCATTAAACAGTAATAGTTGATTCACAACTGTCAAAAAAAATTCTAAAACTAATCTGAGTAGGTTAGGTCAGAAACTAGGATAAACATAAGAATAAGATAACCTTTGCATGTACCATTACTACTTAGGTGTTAATAAGTGGCGCATATGTCTTATCAACAGCAAATCTACTTGTTTGTTTTAATAACATCAAAAACTTACCTAAGAAATTTTTAAACCAGATTTCTCACAAACAGTTGGGCATTGACATATTTCAAATAAACTGAATGGACAATTCTAGTGGATATATTCAGGATGTGTATTTTTGTTGGCTTTTCTTGTGTGTATTAAATCTAGATTTTATTATTTCTATTTTCTAACTTGTCTCAAGATATCAACACAGCCTTAACATGTTAAAACTGAATTGCCATTTTTAACTTTATGGTATAAAAAAACCTATGTACTCTTGTATATTTGTACAACATAAATTGTTGTAATTTATTGAATACATAAATAAAGAAAACTCAGTCTGCCAAGTATTTTAGGCGAATATATCAATGGCATAGTGCACAAATGTAGCAAGTACATTTTTTGTTAGAAATTAGATAAGTCGATAAAGTTTTCGTGTGTAATGAATATTTTGTCGTGCCCAAATCTAATAAGTGCATGTTGAACCGTTTTTAATTTACTAATGACTCAAGTGTGGTAACTTCACTACATGTTAAAATTGTATCGAGCACAGTTGTCTGTGCTCTTACCACAACTTTGTCTTTTTGTACTTACTATATTTGTGCTCTATGCCATCGATATCTGGTTTTAAATTCTATGTTCCCAATTAATTTTAATAGATAAAACAATTTTTTAAGTCATTAGTTCAGAGTATGACCGCCACTAAACTATACAGGACATTCCCTAACTTAAGATCCCATCAGGTATACAATACACATGTTTGGTGTATATATTGTTTATACTTATTACCATCAGGAAAATGTCAGCTCTTTTGTCTTTCTATATTATTAAACTCTTTTTTGTGAGAAGACACTCATAGGAGGAGTGAATATTGTCTCTAAACTGAATTACATCAACATGACAATTAATGTGCGGCTTTTCGATTTACTAATTTAAAAATAAATAAAATAATAAATTAAATTTAAATATGAAAGGTGACACTTGAAACCCTAAAAGGTACAATATCTGTCTTCTTACCTGTACAATACTTCTTTTTACCTTAACTGGAAATCTACAAATTAAGCAGTTACAAAGCCATCTACTTACTTATTTAATGCTATTAATCAAATAAAACTACAACTACATTGAATCAAATTTTAATAAGTTATTTCAATAAACATACCACAGTCATAATATATTAAAATATTTCATCTTCTGGTGTACACCTTTGCAACCATCCTGTTCAACATTAAAATTTTTAACAATTCTTATAAGTGCATTTTCATCAATAACTCGGCCCTGCAATTCATTTTCAATACACTTTTTTAAACTTACTTCTGTTAGAGGTTCAAATCTTATAAAACTCTTGAAGGCTTTTAATTTCTTCATTTTCCCTTCTAGCTCAGACTTTAAATAAGTACATGCATTAAATGCTATGTCGTCTCTACAATTGAATATCAATATCAAAGTGATTTTTTTCTCTAAGTTATGCATTTTATGCAATAGATTTGTCAATTTGGATTCAATTACGTCGTCATACCTATTTACATCATCAATAATTAACACTGATGATTTACATAATATCAATCCATGCATATTTTCAGTTGAAAATGTCTGTTCAAATAATGGGAATGTATAATGATAAATATTTGTATAATTCCATAAATTTTCTAACATCAACGATACCAGCAACGTTTTGCCGACTCCAGTACCACCATACAAGACTAAAATTTTATTATTTCCCTCATAATTCAATGATTTGATGAAATCTTCAATAGCTGCTTCCTGATCGTAAACTTTATTGCTCAGAGAATTGTGAAGTACATGTAAGTCGAGATCTTCTTTACAATTTGTATTAAGTATTTGAAAACTCAAAAACGATATGAACGAAAATACCATAGCAAACACAACGATGTAGATTTTATCACAGTTCGAATTTCTAACTATAGCGCATTTCACATTTTTTACTTTATTTGTGTTTTCAAAGTTTGTGGTCAAATTTTTAGGCAATACTATACGATCACACGTGCTGCGAGAATAAACAGGAGATCCGCAGGAATTCGACAATTGTGTTTCTGTTAAATTTTGATCGACAGAATTATATTCACTGTAGGAAATATCCATTGCATTAACAGAATTTGAACTTAAATCTATCTCCATGGGTTCACAACTATTTTCACAGCAACTACGTCCCATTGCTAATTCTTGATTTTTTACACTGTCTTTAAAATTAAATTAATAAATTATAAAATAAAGGTTAAAATAATTTCAAAAGAAAATTTCTTGAAATTTATTGATACAAAATTTAACGGTTTCCCGTTTGACGTTTCAGTTTCACTAGACCAATGGGTGCACAGCACAGAACAATATTACTCACAGAGAAGAACTGTATCTACATATACAATAAATGCAACCATAGCCTTACACAGCTACGAGACAGTGGCGCCCC
>NJDC01003514.1:19725-32783 GCA_002245475.1 Calephelis virginiensis
GTCTAGTGGTCCAGGTGTTGGACTTGACTTCATGAGGTCCCGGGTTGGATTCCCGGGTCGGGCATCAAAAAGAAAATTTGGTTTTTCAAATTTTCTAATAAAAAATGTTTGCTCTGGATTGGATATGTCCCCAGTTGGCGATAGGCTTGCCATCTATCACATTGTGGGCCTTAGTGTCTTCGGCTAGTCGTGGCATGAACTGGTTGTGCCTCTTCGGTGATATGGGCGTGAAGATACTTTTTTTTCGATTTTGGCTTAGATATTGAATGTAAAAAATGTTTATTACAAAAAACTAAAATTCTAAAAGAAGATTATTTAGTGATAAAATTATTCTTTTAACCACCAATGGAAGCATATCAAAATGTAGGATTCCTTAATTTATGTGACAAGACGGCGAAAAAGCACACGGTTGACATTACGGATGTCGGTGGTGTGTTACTGTCCTGTGGCCGACGCGTAAGGCCAAGTGTGCACGTCTACCGTCTGCTCTGCCCTCTGTCCTTATGGCGACAGAAATAGGTGAGGCGGTGGATGCCTGTCCAAATGAGTTGCAGCATGAAACTTTACTACTTGTTGGTAATAACTCGTTTAACCTTAACTCGACTCTGATAAGCTGCCTGGCAGGAAGGTAGATGGCCAATTCTACTTAGGACCCGGACGAACACGGGGGACTTATAACTTACCGTTCATTTTAACGCTTCTATCCTTTTTCTTCGCTTCAAAAAACCCTTCATACGTGTCTCCTGTGTCATGTTTGAAGAAACCTTCGTCATGCACGACGATTATTTCTTTTGCAGGCTTCATCTCAACCGTTGATTCTGACGCTGCTGTGTCAGCCATTTTACTGTAAGCTAAATTCAAAGGTTTACTTACACACATTTTTTGTGAAAAAATATGTGTACGTTCCTTTTGAATTAAAAACTTCTACAGCTCAATTGCGTGATTGATAGAAGGGGACAAAGTTATCAGTTTGTTTTACCAAATTGTGCACCGAACCGTGACCTATAGGCAAATTAGATGTTACAGGTACGTCTCTGTCCTGCGGCCGAGATGTTAGGCCTATTGTGCAAGTCTACCGGCTAACCTACCCTCCAGACGGAAACTGACAGAGACGTTATTGCGGCAGAAATAAACAAGGTAGTGGAACCTTACCCGAGCAATTTGCAATACAGCTCTTTACCACCAGTGTCTTGTCGGTACTGACCTACATTTTTACCTATGCTTGCCTCTTTCGAGCTACCTGGTAGAGAGGCATATAGTTTTTTCCAGTCAGTGGACCCGGACCAACACGAGGAAAATATGTATGTAGTTATTACTGAAGATGTATACTTACGCTATTAGGCATAACAAACACTAAACAACTATTTATTTTTATATCGCCAGTGGTCTTGTCGACTAAATGATCTATTTAACCTGAGCTCGCCTATTATGAGCTTCTGGGCAGAGAGATAAATGGTCTATCCTATTCAGCAGACTCGACCAATACGGGGAAATATTGATGGTAATACTCTAGATTGGAACAGGCGTGTAGTGAGCATGGGTATAGGTTCTTACCTATACCAATGTTACTAATCCGGAAGATTAATCAAAAAACTCTACCACTTTGTTGTACAGCACTTTACCAACAGTGATATTGTTAGTAATGAGAATCAGAATATTGTTTATTTCACGAAGACCATACACAAGTCGCCTACGTATATAAGTACTAAAATCTACCACCGAACCGGACCTATTTAACTTGTGCTCGCCTCTTACGAGTTGCCTGCCAGAAATGCAGATGTATCTCATGTGTTTTAGCAGACCTGTACCAACATGGGAAAAATCTTTACAGCAGTTTACTTATAGAATCGTAGTTTTTAGCACGAAATCCAGTTGTATAATAAACTTACCAAGATATTTTCGTGATTAAACATAAATCCTACTCAGGAATTAATGTAACTAGTTCACTGTGACACAGGCGTGACAGTTTGGCCATGACTTGCCCAATGCGTCATTTCTTTGTAGTGCACGCAACTTTTTCAACCGATTTCAAAAAGCGAGGTTTTATGTTCGTGTCCTATTTTTAGCCAATTCCAAAAAAGAAGAAGTCTCAATTTGACTGTTTTCATATGTTATTACTCGATTATTAGGCCAATAGCCATAGGATAATAGTTATTTTTTAAAAATATGGGTCGTGATTCCGAGGTGGTCCAATATTAATTTTACCAAGATCCGACTAGTGATTTTCTTAACCCCTAACTCAAGTCATTAGTCCGACGTGTCTATGTGTGTGTCTGTGATCGTAGCTCTTCAGCAGATGAACGGATGCGTTATTTTATTTGAAAGCTGACGTGATCGAGATGATTCTTAACTATAGTTTATGGAGATCTGACCAGGCCAAAAAGTATAATAATATACCTAAACAGTTCCAGGCGTTTAAGGTAATCGGCTCATTTTATAAGCATCGGAATGAATATAAGCACACTATGGGTACGCTAATATTCATTCCGATTTTAAGCTTAAGTGAGACCTTGCAGTTAAAACACTAACGAATGCTGGTACAACTGAGTCTGTCTGATAATAGAGCTAACTGGTCTGATAATAGAGCTAAAAGATAGGCGACGTAACCCAGGAATCACTACTGGTAAATCTTTGCTACATCTCGCAAATGCGATTTTAGGTTTTATTTCAATGCTCCAGTTTGGATGCACATGTCACATGTAATGCAACGAACATGTGGCATGTGGGTACGGCAAGTGCAATAAAGAGTCAAAATATCTATTCATATTTTTAAAGAAAGAAACACTTGTGCTGTTTTACTTATCACTTATAATTTATTAGGTACTTTGTAATTAGTAGCCTACCGGTTTCGCTTATACAGCATCATCAGGGCTAAAACTTAAAACTTTAACTTAAACTTAAAACTTTAAGTATTAGCCCTGATGATGCTGTATAAGCGAAACCGGTAGGCTACTAATTACAAAGTACCTAATAAATTATAAGTGATAAGTAAAACAGTACAAGTGTTTCTTTCTTTAAAAATATGAATATTTGGAAGTTTTACCAAGCGCCGACGATGGAAAATATCAAAATATCTAGCCTATGAGTGTGTTGTCTGCGAAGACGTAGATTATTTTTTTATTTATTCATCCTTACCCGAGATCCTTGCTCACAACCAACACATGAGCTGAGATTTTATTACTTTTAAATTTTATGTTATTGATCTTTTTAATATTTTCAAGTTTTACTGTCCAAAGTTTTTAGATTTTAATTTTTTGTTATCTCAAAAGTTTTATTAAAGACTGATTATGTAATAACAGTATCATAAAAAAAGACAATGATAGTATCATAACAAAAGAAGGAATATCTTTGTAAAGATTTTCTTTAATAAAAATTGACAATTAGATTGAATAAAAACGGTTTTTCATTTAATTTTGATTTAATTTACATGTTGGAGATAAAAAATATTGTTTTTTTTATAAAAATAATGTCAATTTGATGTTAATGTAACATGCACACGTTAAATATCTATGACAATACACTCAATTTTGGGCCATGTTAAAGAAACCCCACACACGGTTTAACTTTGACAGGAAATTAAAAAAATAGATAAAAATTTTAACTAGGGTGGAGTAAGGCTCAACTTTTGTATGCATTTTATAGCCAAAGGACACATTGCTCTATTAGAACAAACCGGGATGATTTTCAATCTTTAAATAAAAAGTTACATAGAAATAACTTCTAAAACCAGTTCAAAGTAACCCCGGTTGACGGTACGTAATGAAATATTTGGAATCGGTTAGGTATGTAAGTAAATAAGTGGTAATCGATTTCACCAACATTTACAAATCAGTAAAGTGTAAACCGATATTTAAAAATATTTTTTTGTTGCGAGAAGGCCCAACTCTCTTGCCAAAAGTATTTATATTCCTTGTTCCAATTATTATAACTAAATCTGGATCTAGAGATCCCCATCATCTCAGGGAAAAGAAGGAAAATTGGTACTTACTCAATTTTTTACGTCATTAAAGGACATAATATTGAAATCAAAGTCGATTTTTCAGTTTAATTACACTACAATTTATATAAAAGTTTCTGTTTTGAGTACCTAAATTGAATTTTCTGCATTGAAAAAATATTTAAGCTATTTTTATTTTAAAAATGATTTAAATTTTACAGATAGTTTAAGAAAAAGAAACGTTAGTAACAAACTACGTATTTAGTTATTATTAGTAAATTAAAATAGCTTTTTTTTATTTATTTTTTAGGTTAATATTTTGCCCCTTTCTGGGGCCAGCTAAGACCTTTAGGCCATGCTACCACGTCTTCCGTATTAGTTAATTCTTATACAGTCATTAGTCACATGTTTTTCGTATCAATTAATTCTTATCCAGTCATTAGTCACAATTTACATAGTCACGTCACGGTTTTGAGTAGCTCATTCAGTAGCTCAGCACAAGCTCACTTTGGGAGATTTGGCAGCAACGAGGAAATTCACGATACACTAATATCCTCAAGATTATTTCATTTGTATATTTTCACTAAATTCAATAATTGTGAAAAAATTATGACCATCTTCATACACGATGGCGCCAAAACTCTCTTAAAATAGTTTAATTTGCACTTTCTCGGGCCGGCTAAGGCTACTTTTAGGCCATGCTGCCATGTCTTCCGTATTAACAGTCATAAGTCACTATATACAAAGTCATCTCAATAGAATGCCACCCAAATTGACTAACTTTACTTCATATAAACACAAAATTGAATACTTATGAAAAAATACGACCATCTTCTTTCACGATGGAGCCAAAACTCACAAACTATTTTTGGCAATACAGAGGGCTGATTGCCAAAAATAGTTAATAAATAATAAAAATATATAAATATATAAATAATAAAACGAACGAAATATGAAAACGAACAAAAAATAAGACGAATTCTTCTTTTTTTCAAGTCAGTGTAAAGAAAAATCCACCCACTTCATTTTTCATAAAAAGAAATGCATGCTATACCACCATAAGAAGTGATGCCAACTTGAGCCTAGGTTGTGCATGCGTAAGATTGTCAGCTATAACTTGAAACTATACTAAATCCTATGCTTCAAACCGAAGCATTATCATGCAAACACGGTAGTCTTTGCATGCAAAGAACTGTCATTTAATCTATGGAACTGTCTAAAGCGGTAGTAATAAGTCAGGGGTAACACTACTACTCACTCAAGTGTTAGTAAAATGTGAACTATGCATAATCTTCTAAAAGCAAGTACTTAAGTATCTTCATAATTCATGTTCAAGTATTCTCTACGAGGTACGCAGAGATACAATCAGAGCACTCACGGTTAGCCAAGTTACTTCGTCCCACAATTTGATAGATGGCAAACCTATCGCCTACCGACCACTTATTAAATCATGAACAACGTTGTTTTTATTAAAAAATAGTAAAAAAATACATTTTCTTTTTGTTGCCCATTCCAATCGAACCTAAACCTCATGTAGGCAAAGCTAACACCGGACCATTAGGAAACAGTTGTGACGATAATGTTTTATGTTAAAAAAACGAATCAATAACTTGTTTGAAATATTTTATTTATAAATATATTTCACTAATATCCATGTAGTCAACCTCTTGCAGAACTACAACCACAACTGATAACAATGATGACTTTACAACCATTTACAGGTCATTAATGATTTAAGACAAATGAATACATAGAAATAGATCTCTACTCCAACAAAAAAAAAACTAAAATGCAATAATCGTGTGTTTAATGACATCAAGACAGTGATTCGAAAAAGGAATGAAACAAATTGAAAAAAAATCAAAGTTATTGGCAGGAATCGGCAGTAAATTTCAATCATACTGATACTCATTTAAAGAAAAATGTTTTACTTCATGTTTATACATGATCTTTAAATTAGGCATTATAATTTATAACTTCTTTGTCCTATAATAAAAAAGAGTTTAAAAATTTTACATAATTCTTGAGCGTACAACCATTTGTTTTTAACCAGCTATTGTTTATTTATGTAACTTTGTTACTTCTTCAGGGCCAAACTATTGAGTCGATTATAATAAAATGTAATAAGCCTAACAAACAGATAGGCTTATTAAAATATATCTAATATCAAACGATCGATAACACCACTTCGTTTAAATTCATATTTTACAAAGATCTAAGGCATTGAGACATTCAAGACACTAATAAATATGTAAATAATATTTTGGAGATGTTATTGCATGTTTGATGCAAATTATAGATGATGCAGTGACAAATTGCAATGGGCAAAAGCAATTAACATTCGAAATCTCACTTGCATATATTAATTAAGGTCTGAATATTACACAATTATTTCAGTAACTACCTGTAAAATTTACACTTTTTACATTTACATGTATAAATCCTTGAAATTACTTTACTCCGAATAAACTACACTTGGCGTGATAAAGCAACATTAACATGTAAACAAAGCAATAGCATTGTCAAATTAAAATAATTAGCTTTTTGTGTTTACATGAGCGGATAAAAATAATACAGGTTATTCTTATAATGTTATGACTTTCTATACTGGAACATAAAACTATAAATTTAATCAGAAAATTGAATACCGTTAAATCTTAGTATTTTTAATTACTTAACAGTATCTTCAATCCCGTATCCTAAAACAGGTAGGGCGAGGTACAAATAGGGCACCCACGACTAGCTGAAGATACCAAATCCCAGAATCTGATAGGCTGCAAACCCATTGCCAATCGACCATTTATCTAATCCCGAAAAACGTTGTTTTTATTAAAAACAGATATTTTTATTGCCCGACTCGGGAATCGAACCCAGGACTTAATAGGCGATTTTTAATATTAATCGCACATATGTAATTCTACAAAATAAGAACCAACATTTTTAAAAATGAATATTTCAGGACAACTGTCACAAATTTAGCAAATTATATGCTTGTGTTATGGGTGTTAGTCTATGATAGTAATATATAGAATTACTCAATAGATATTGGAACAAATTTAATAACCACCCAGACTTCTAGAAGAGAATTATATTAGACACAAAGAAATTACATCTTTAAATCGATTGACAAAAAGAAATAGTATAACTTTGTTTACATTGTAATATTTGCAGAATACAGTTTACAAATTATCACTTGGCTGAGGTATAATTCATCAAAACATTACGTAGATTTCTATTTTTTGTTGCCTTAAACTTAAAAGTGACCATAACTGGACATCCTTCGAAAATAGTCAAAAAAAGTCTGCTTACATCTACTAGATTCTAGAATAAATAAAATGCTTTAAAAATAATTAAAAAAAAAACACTTAGTATCGAAGGATATACAGATTGTAGATATCTCGACATAATTTGACGAACAGATTCACTAAATTCTAATAGGATAATCTCTATAAATCGCATCTAAATTAATACAGCCATAGAGTTAAACTCTGCTTTTTACAATCATTTTCCCTAACAAATATTGCCAAGCTCAATATAACAAAAATATATAAAATTATACTTAAGGTAACTTAAGCTTATATGGTGATGCTAAAACCCGAGTTTTCGAGACTAAATTACTTAAGACTCGACTTGCATATGATAACCCGATTGGTGTTAAGGGATTTAAAAGAAATAGTAACATAATTACAAAAATAAGACTTAAAAAAAATATATAGAAATTTGTACATTATATATTTACTTGCTCAAGTTCAATGACCCGCGTGCAATGTATGGATCAACTGAGAGCGCCCGGCTTTTTAGCGACAATAAGTATGTTAATATTTTACTTATTTTTATTTTTCTTATGTTTTTATTTATGTATTATGAGTCCCTTGTTTACATAACTAAAGTAATTAATAGAAAATATTTTATATACGTTATTGTATTAAAAAAGGTTTAATATTCGAATCTTACATTAGACAGACATATCCATCAGACCTCGCTACTATAGGTCTGTGTAAAGTTTGGACCGTGGTAGCGAGGTCCGGACTCCGGCGGACATGTCTGCAGATTTGACTGCAGGCATATCCGTCTAGTGAATTTCCCGTTATGTATTAGGTTTACGATTTAAAAATGAATTCAAAATAAACCTTGATCTTGATAGACACCAGTCTAGACTATGAGACTCGAAAACTCGAAAAGTCGAGGTTTTTAGCAAACTAAACTCGATTATCGATAATTAGTATTTTAAATATTAAGTTTCAACAATCGAGGTTTTTAAACTCGAGTGTTTTGCAACACCTGATATCCGTTCAACAAATAACATCGAGATGTTTGACGATATATTTATAGTATGATGTTGGCAGGATCCTCGAGGTTCTCCTTGAAAGCCTTCATCCACTCTGCGCCCACTGCGCCGTCAATAACCCTGTGGTCGGCCGACGCCGTGAATGTCACGAATTTTGCCAATCGAAAACTGTTGATCAAACATATTTTGTGTTATTTTTGACAACGTTTTTTTACCTTATACAGAATTCGTCCTTGCGATCTCTAAAAAATCCTCCGAATAATAAGGTCTTAGCTGTGACACATTTTTTTTATAACTTAACCTTCGAGATCTAAGAAAGTAAGATATTAACAAAAAAATTTAGTAGACGTACACGAAATCATACATTCATTTCATTCTTTTCGTACTGTTGTGTTCCTGTGAAAGAATAAATCTTCCACAAATAAATGCATCAATTCCATTTTTAGTTTAAGTTCAATGTGTGTATATTTTTCAGTATGAGCTTTTATCACAATTTGTTTTCTTGACTCTTAAACTCTTGCTCTTTTCCACTATAAACTTTATTATACACTTTAGCCAACCGATTTCACTATTCACAGCATCATCAGGGCTTGATAAAGACAAACAAGTCTGTTTTATTTAACATACATACATACATATCTTCACGCCAAGTCCCTTACGGGGTAGGCAGAGAGTATCGAGTGCCAGAGTTTTATTTAAACGTTTATTATTTGGTTGTTTATTAGTTAGTGTTAGCCACAACCAAATATTAAACGTTAAAATTTAAATTTTAAGAGTTTACTTTTAAAACTGTGTATACTATGGAATTCTAAGTGCCGACGATGAAAAGTATAGATACAATTCGATTTCTCTATTTCTAAGCCTTGAATCAATGCGCAGGTTATCATTTGGTAAATGCGCCCTGATCAAAAATGAAAGGTTTTATTACTTTATTATAAAGTCTCTTCACGCCCATATCACCGAAGAGGTACGCAGAGGCACAACCAGGGCACCCACGACTAGTCGAAGTTACTTAGTCCCATAATGTGATAGATGGCAAACCTATCGCCAACCGGGCACATATCCTATCCCGAGCAACATTTTTTTTTATTAGAAAATTGGAAAAACTCAATTTTCTTTTTGTTGCCCGACCCGGGATTCGAACCCGAGACCTCATGCAGTCAAATCCAACAACTGAACCGCTAGACCACAGAACTAAGAAATGGTATTATTTTCCACTAAGTTATTTTAAACAATGAGTGAGTATTGAGCAGACGCCTTTCAGCTTGTATTATTCCACTTTCTACACTCTCTTTACTTTCTCTTTCCATCAGATGA
The DNA here is from genome assembly GCA_002245475.1 of Calephelis virginiensis. Classification (NCBI taxonomy): domain Eukaryota; kingdom Metazoa; phylum Arthropoda; class Insecta; order Lepidoptera; family Riodinidae; genus Calephelis; species Calephelis virginiensis. The sequence continues at coordinate 29,268 of NJDC01003514.1, forward strand.
GGAAAAGGTCATCATACTAAATTACTAGGATAACAACAAAAATGGTTAGGCCCATAAGTATCCATAATATTTTCTTACCCTTGTGATTCATTCTTATCGGGCACAACTATTTCTTGCAGACCTCCACACGCCAATATGAGTGACTGAGGCGGGTTGATGATTGCATTGAACATTGTGATACCTGCAATATGAAATATATTTTACATCATCATAATCATCATCATCATCGACATTATTTTAGCTTTAACGTAAGAACCCAGGTGTAAGTTTTGGCGCCATCGAGAGAAAAGATGGTCGAAGTTTTTTCATAATTATTTAATTTCGTGTTAATAATGAGTGAAATTAGTCAATTTTGGTGGCATTTTGTTCAGTGAAAGTGCACAAATGAAATAATCATGAAGAAATTAGCGTATCGTATATTTCCTCGTTACCGCCAAATCTCATTACGTGAGCTTGTGTAAAAAGGCCACCGCTTTACCCAAGAGCCTGACATGACTTACTGGCGACTTATGACTAATGACTCAATATAATTTATTAAAATTGATGTAAAATTTGATGTAAATTTCTACTTGACTAATGGCAAAATACTAACGAGATTGCCAAAACCTAGAGAAAGAAAAAAAAACCCAGGTGTATACCTGCTTCCCTACTCTTACATCATAATATACGGCCTTTCCCATAGCTAATAGTGTTTCCTTTACAGTCCTGTTCAACGACATCTAGTACAATTTTCGTATACCGTAATTATTAAATGCGTATCAAAAATTCACAGGGATACGACGAGCCCACCGCCAACTAATAGAATAATTTAGTATTTTTTATCACCTACTGGATTATGCAACTAGCGACTACAATGGATTTCCGTAAGGAAATCCGACTGTTTCTTTAATAGGAATCTAATAGGATAGGATATTGCAAAAAACCGACTTTAATTTCAACAAAAAAAACAGCTAAACAGTTTTATTCAATTTCTTTGGGATTCCATCATCCGATTCAGACTTGGTGTGAATGTAGCCAACTCGAGAGTACGCCCTTTTAAATAATAAAGGTTTTTTTGAAATCGGTTTTAATATGACGGAGAAATCGATTCACATATACATAAAAAAATGTAGGAGCCAAACATATAACCTGCTCTTTTAGAAATCGGTCAAAACAAGTAATTATAAGTTAATCCGGTTATGACGAGGGTTAACAAATCATAAGAAATCCCATCACACCGACGATGGATGTCCAAAACAAGACTAGAATTTCCAACAAACTCACGACAAAACCCACATAAAATGTAGCTCAGAACTATCTCGATTACGTCAGTTTTTAAACAAAAAAAACCCGCATCAAAATCGACACATACGTTCCAAAATTATGATGCCACAGACAGAGAGACACACAAATACACGTCAAATTTATAAGATCTCTCTTTTTTCGTCGGGAATTAATAAGTAATCGCGACCTGAACAGTCAACTCAAAACGGGCTAAAATATTTTTTTATAGCTCGATTGTTTTCTTTTGCTGCTAGTTGCTTTTCCTGGGAAGACTGGTGCAATGAGTTTTATCATTATTTTTACTTACCCTCAAATGTTTGTAAGTCCTAAAACTAGTATGTCCCACTTACCAGAATAACATAAGCCGAGGGTGAAAAATGTGACCGAGTTGTAGGTAAAAGTGTGAAGGAAGCGCACAAAAAGGTTATTTTTAGTGCATTGTAAGATATTTCATTTTAGCACTTTTCGCGTGTTAGTGTAAAGTTTTCAAAATTTTAAAGAAATATTTTTTCCTACCCCCGGAAAATTTTAAAACATTACACACCCTTTGACAGGATTTGAACCCTATCATTTTTCCCTGCCAAATTGTCTAATTGTCTAGAGAGGAGATAATTTATAACTTTTTTCTTAACAATTTCGTCGACTGTTATATCCTATAGGCACACAAAAGTGTATATCACTTACCATACATGCCGAGGTTGGAGACGGTGACCGTGCCGCCCTGGTACTCGTGCGGCTGCAGTTTCCCCTCCTTGGCCTTGCCGGCGAGCTCCTTCACCGCCTTGGAGATATCGATGATGCCGCGTGAGTCCGCGTTGAATACAATGGGAGTGATCAACCCGGCCGGGGTCGCCACCGCCACGCTCACGTCTACATTCGAAAATCTGGAAAAAAAACATTGTTATATAATAAAGTAAGAACAAGCAGCGAATTTCTGAAGTGATAACTTCTTATGGGAGGGTAAACCGCTTAAAGCGTTTGGCCAGTGTGTATGGCTTCCCTTTATTTCACGTGTACGGCAGCGGCAAGCAGCCTTCTCCACCCGACTCTAAACCACAGGGTGTTATGGAACACGCGGTGGAGAATTATTTTATTATACACGTTAATAAAAATTCTGACGAATGTGATTAATTGTTATGTTACTTGATTTTAATATTTGAAAATATTGTACTAAAAAGTTTGCTTTAACACGTTGACAGTGTAGCTAAAAACTGCTAGGCAGACCCCTCACGTGTTAACATGTTTTATAATAATAAGTTGAGATAGGTCTATATTATGTCAAATTATTTAGTATAAAGTCATATTTAGCCCCTTAAATTAATTTTTATTTCATTTTTTTAATGACCCACATATGGTGCACACACGTATGAACTGTAGATTCATAAAGCCACAGCCATAGAAATCTATTTGTCACTGTCAGAATATTGACAGTGGCAAATAGATTTAAATAATCAAATATAATTGTCAAAGTCATTATCAAAAACAGCTGTTTTACATGCTTTTTACAACTTTGAAGGAAGGCAGAAGTACAACAGCAGAAGCTAAGAACAAAACTAAAAAAACTGATACTGAATGTATCCAATGCGAAAAAAGTTTTTTGTCTTTCATGTTATAGCACCTGTCATTATTTTTTTTTAATTTCAATTTTTTATCATTTTTTACCTAATAATAAATAAGTACAATAAATGAGTTTGATTCATTTTAGTTGAAAAAACTACTTGCCACTTTAGATACGCATATCTTTGCTACCCCTTGGAAATGTCCCTTGGACTTTGTGCAGTTAATTTTTCCCATTAATTGTTCATACGTGTAAGCACAAAAACGAAACAGAATTCACACGTGTAAAATTTTTAAACGTTTCAAATCGCTATGGAAGTTTGACCCATATATGGTGCACACACGTATGACAGCACACTTGAAAGCAGCAGGAAACGAGTTAATAATAATGGTTTAATTTACATCCCAGTATAAATAGGCCTTTACTTTGCAGTTGCACTGGTTCGTCATTATTTTCTTAACGCGAATAGACTAAAATGCAGACCAAGTGTCGCAGACCAAGTGTCAATATGGTGCTTCTGAAACTTCTAACTACAGCAAGTAATGTATTGGTGAAAATTGCTTTTTTTTATGATATTGGAAGGCAAACAAGCAGACGGATTTCCTGATGGTAAGAAATTCCCACCGCCTAGAGACAGCAAAGGTGGTAATGGTGCGTTGCCAACCTGAGGCCGAGATGTTAGGCCTTGAGTAAAA
>NJDC01003514.1:33672-54850 GCA_002245475.1 Calephelis virginiensis
AATATTGTTGAGTAGTTTAAGTTTTAGCCCTGATGATGCTGTATAAGCGAAACCGGTAGGCTACTAATTACAAAGTACCTAATAAATTATAAGTGATAAGTAAAACAGTATAAGTGTTTTTTTTTTTTTTTAAATATGAATATTTGGAAGTTTTACCAAGCGCCGACGATGGAAAATATCAAATATATAATCTTATCTATACATGCCACCATAACGTCAGTGCTCGCCAATGCCGTATTAAACCAAATACATTACTGAAATGGCCTAAGCGTACGGATTCTGAAGCTTACAAGTCAGGCCTATGCCCGCTGCAGTTATATGCGAAGATTCAGCATTTGTTAGCTTGCTAATTTTTGGAAAATCCGTGTGCTTGTTTGCTATCTTCTCACTTAAAAAAGCGTATTTTCAAACGGATTAATTTTGATTATTTTCGATCATGTTAGGGACGAGAAACGTGGCCAGTAATATGTTTGGTCAAACTTCTATTAAATTTTTACAAATATTATAAAACCTGTATTATTTATTATTTGTCCAAAAAAATTTTTACCCCCCAAAATACTAAATAAAATACACAAATACTGACTATTGTTATAAAACGTTCTGCTGTCTATTTATAATAGCTGAGACATTATTTCAAAATAAGCTCAATATATACAGAATATACAGAATTCGGTGTTTTTAGTTTTATTACGTTTGGCGCAAGGACGTAACAACTCCATGGCCGACACTAGAATTATCTATTCCTTCATATTACTATCGCACGTGTTACTCCAATAATTATTTTCTTTTTTTATGATATTGGAAGGAGATATGATAATGATGATGATGATATCCTAATGGTAAGAAATTCATGCCGCCTGGAGACACCAAAGTTGTTAGTGGTGCGTTGCTAACCTGAGGTCGGGAAGTTAGGGCTCGAGCAAAAGTAAGTTTACAGACTAAATGGTCCAGCGAACCGGAACACGTCAATGGCAAGCGCTGACATTAAGTAAGGCCGTGGTACTAATCCGGGCAAGTCGCTGTGAAACTCGACCACATAATCAGATGTCACGGTGTTGGTGACAGTTCGCTTTTTACGAGCTGTCTCGCAGGAAGGCAAATGGTCTATTCTGGAAAGGAGCCCGGACCAACACGGGGAATATTAGAAGCATATTGTATGTACTACTTATTGCCATAGATTTCTTCATGAGCAATGATTGGACAATTAGATAACAAACGGTTATTATTAGAATGTCGCATTATAAAACGATTATGAATAACGCAAATAGAAGATACAAAAAGTTGACAATCTTTTTAATAGATAGCAAGATCTATGACGTAACATTTTAACGCAGACTTAACAATGGCCTCTTTTATTATTAACTAGCGACTCTTCGTGGCCTCATTTGTGATATCTTACTCTATCTTCTTCTATCTATCTTGTGACATCTTAGTCTATAGTATAATATACATATTTTAATAAAAATCCATTTATTAGTAAAAATCCTATCAACACTGGGCACTGTATTTATAGTTATTACCTACATCTGTGGTCTAGTCGTCCGGTGTCATCGTTGACTACATAAGGTACCGTCGATTCACTGGTAGGGTTGCTCTTGAATCTCGAGATCATACAAACAAACATGTTCAACGAATCCGATTTCTATTATTGCATAAATCGATGTTCAAGAGTAACCCTACAGATTGGGCAACTCGAAAATGTGTTTTTAATTTCTTCAAATAAAATCTACCTAGCCCGGGATCCGGTTGACTTTACCATAATATATCACGTTGTGGGACTAGGTATAGTGCCTGTGGATAATCGTAACCATGACAGCTTGCACGTCTGTCTATCTCTTCGAGTTGCTCACTTACATTTATTTACTAAACTACGAACATGAATACGGTGAACGAACGAACGAGACAAACGAAATTTATTTATTTCACATAGATATTACAGCACCTACATTTCAAAGAAATATTCGTATATTCACTCGATCCGGTGCTAGTTTGTCGATTTATATAATCGCGTCACAAGAACCAGTGTGAAATAAAAATATACAATATTTTCTTTTCATAGTAAAAATGATAATACGTCATTAACTTATTTATTTATTATAAGATCACATACTTATTTTGCTTTCTTAATTATTTTGATAAACATGATAGGTAAGGGTTGTCTGGAAGAGATCGCCGACTTGGCGATAAGGCCGCCTTTGTGTATCTTATAATTTAAGTTTTATTTGATGTATTTGTAATTAATCTATATTTGGTGCACAATTAAGAGTTTTTATTATTATGAGGTTTGAGGTAATACCGAATACTACGCAGCAAAGAGTATATAAATATTACGTAATAAGAGGCAGGACTTCGATAGATACATAGCAAACCCGAATTTGTATAAAGTTTACTTGAAAAAGTATAACCCGTATGATTTGAAAGTAAGTCTAAAGGCATTCAGATATAAGGCAACTAGTGTCATATGATTTGGGCGAATAAAAAACATAGCAAACTTATTTTTTTTATTTTTTTCGCTACGCAGTAATAATGACTCGATGTACTAATACTAGTAATAAAACTTAATGCACTAATACTGAAACTTAATGTACCATTATTGAAACTCCACACACGAATACTAAAACTGAACGGATTAATATTAAAACTCAATGCACTAAAATTGAAACTCACCTTAACATCAGATTTCTGTGCAGCGAGCCGTTCGTTGACCAGCTTCCTCATAGCGAGGGTCTTCTCAACATTGACGGTGGCGGAGAGCTGGTAGTGCGGGATGGTCTGCTTGGCGGCGCTGAGGCGGCGCGCGATGGTCTCCCGCATGCCGCTCAGCGGCAGGTCCGTGTAGGTGGCGCCCGCGGCGGGGGGCGGGGACGGGGGCAGGGCCGCCGCTGCGGGGGCCGCTGCAAGGTCACCGCTCTTCAGCGAACCGTATAGCCCAGATCCTTGGCCTGGCCGGGAATGTCATGTATGATATCTGATACCCATGCATTGGCGTGTGTTTATGCTGACTGACAAGGCTCCAGATTTTCGACAGAGACAAACATTTAGGTGTGTGTTGAACATAGGTGATTGTGTTTAGAGTTACCTAAGTTATTCTCCAATCTCCGAGTAAATATTGTACCACATCCACTCCATTTGGACAAGAGAGAAGTACAAACAAACACTCTTTCACGTTATTAGTATTAATTTGTAAGCTTAAGTGACAGATGTAGAACAATCCTTTATTTCGTGACTCCGCGAAACCCCCGTAACTTTTGTGGCAGGACTGTGTGGGGATATGACAATTCAGACGAATACCACCATGTACCATCTTGACCAGGGGGCTGATTATGTATCTTAGTTGCCATCTCAAAACGGAAAAGTGTAAACAGTGTACACTGACAGTTATTTGTTGTACACTTTACCATTTTGAGTTGGCAACTGAGATACATAATCAGCCCCCAGATCACGAATTGACTCCGAGCTCAGAAACAATCCAACTTGTCACGCCTTCGCCAACCTTGTCAACCACCAATCAACACATACACTAACTCCTTCTTGTAATGGATTGTGAAGTAATGCCATAAGAGAAAACGCGATAGGTAAGACTCGACGTGTAGGAACAGCAAACGAAATATCTGACCGCCGTACAATGTTTTCCAAGTACTGAAAGGGGGTCAGATATTTCGTTTGCTTACTGTACTATGTCGCAGGGCACTTGTTCAAATACCATTTTATATTTTTAAAATATGTAAAACGTATACTTAACTCAAAACATTTTAAAATCAAAATTTCTTAATTTTACCGGTCTTACCTCCGAGCCTCAAGTTCTTAAGTTCGGCCAATCTTCTCGCCATTGGACTGGCGTAGATGCGGCTGTGTTGGTCGGCGACGGGCGCGGCGGGGGCGGCGGCGGCAGCGGGGGCGGCGGGGCGCGGGGCCGCCGCGGGGGACGGAGGGGCCGCCGCCGCTGGGGAGGGAGCTCCTGCCGCTGTTTACATTCATTCAAGTTATTTAAACGACAGCTTAGCTATCAGTTAAGTATGAAATATTGTTGTTTTTGAATTGACAAATTATTGCTAACTGAGAGGTTTATATAACGTCTCCGGAATGAGGGAAGAGTGCTCAATAAGCGAATTGTGGAAGGAAGAGATTGGGGTTTACATCTCACGTACTAAGAGCATCCTATAAAACAGAAGCCCGACTTCGTGATACATTCTAATTATTGCAAGGGAAATTCATCATACTCTACAAATCCTCCGTCTGTGGTTTTCTCCATAGATTTATGACATAAAACATCAACCTTTAAGTCTTAATAGATTTACATTGGAAAGACTTAAGTTGATATTCTGATACAAAAATGAAAGAATAAGAATGGCGAGTCGTCAACCTAGGATGAATACATTATAATTACATGGCATCAGATTTCTTTTTCAAAATTTTAAAACTTAGATATAAAATCGCTTGAAATTTAACTCGCCTCTGTTTCTGTTTATGTAGTTAAAAATTATATTTAAAAATGCACCATCAAATTTCTAGTCAGAAAGCACTACAAGTATGTATATATTTTCATATAATTACAGATGTTATCACTTCCGTCACACATATATTATATTACATAGAATTTGACAAGCATGCTAGTTAAAAGCATGTCTGACCATGATACTTATGGTCATGTAGTGATACCATCAAGTTATACTCATTATCACACAGTGTATTATAGTGAAACAATGTATGTATTATTCTTAGGTTATTTCCCATTAACATATCATAACAAGGTATTCCAATGTCTGTTTTTATTTTATACTGGCGGTCCGCTCCGGTTTCGCACGGGTATAAAATATACATATAATCCTTCTTCTTCAATCACTTTATCTATTTAAGAAAACCGCATCAAAATCCGTTACATAGTTATAAAGATTTAAGTATACAACGGGACATGGGGAGAGAGAAAGCGACTTTGTTTTCTACTATGTAGTGACTATCAATACAACCAGGCTTAGCTTTGAATATATAGCTTACATTAAAAATTAAACGCCCTAAGCGTCGAATACTAAATTTCTACAATATTCCATTTATTAATTAATGTAAAGAAAGAAGAAATCCACTGCACATTGTTTTGTTATAACACACAAGGTTTTGAAAGTTTTATTTTTTTACAAGATAGCAAACAAGCACATGGCTCTTATGATGGTAAGAGATAAATGTGGCCTTTAGACACCATTGATGTTATAAGTGCGTTGCTGTCTTGTGGCCAAAATGTTAGGCCAATTAAGCAAGTCGACCGGCAACCTTACCCTCCATACAAGAACATGACACTGTCATTATGATTGCAGATTTAATAATAGTGTAATTATCAAAACACTACAATTAAACAGAAAAAAATAAAACAGAGTAGGATTCTTAATCTCACTTGCAAGTTGGCAGCTTAAAGTGTTAGAAGTTAAATTCAAAAACTTTCAAAACAATTAGTAATTCTAGGCAAATATTTTAGGGTCCTATTTTTGAATTATCACCAAGACACTCCTACACTGTTACAAATGATAAATATTATTGACCTCCATTTCTGAAACTCACTAACATTTTTTCACATTAATCTCACCAGTAACGCAAAGCCACTTATTAAGAATATAATCACTAATGATAAATTAAGAAAAAACTTGGTAATATTTCAATATAAGCACACTTTAAGCAGTATATATTTTTTTCTATTAACTAACATGCATGACTTAATAATAAAGACAAATACAATAAAAACAACAATGATTAACCTTTTTTTGGAGCAGGCTTTGGTGGGGGTCCCGTAGCTGTGGGTAATGAAATATGTTAGTAACATCATGCAAATATGCATTTTGTTTAATTACAATAAATACAACTTTCAATAAATCTTAAGAATAACTTTAAATAATTCCGTAATCTGTAACATTAATCATATTCATATTAAATTTTTACTGAACAAATATGATTTGAATTGATTTGGCTACTTATAAAGGTTTCATATATAACGGATATATATTTCCCTTGTTCTTACATGATAATTTGCCCCTTGAATAACAAGAGTGTAAAATAATAGGTGATTTTGATTAAAATGACTAATTATTTATAAGCAATAATTTTGAAATTATTCAGTGACATAAAAATAACACTCCAGTTATATAATTTTAAGTTATACATACACATTATGTAAGTTTAAGATCATCATCATAACTCATGAATAAATTGTATTTTAATCAAACAATTTACATATTGTTTCTTATTTCATCCTTTTCAAAATTGATTATAAGTACTGTCAATAAAACCAACAATTAAACATTATAACATTCGACAAATCATTTCACAAGTTATAGTACAGGCTGTCTCATTTACAGGCACTAACATGGGTTCTTAGAGTGGGTGTAACAAAACATTAGAATATTAGGTAGGTATGTCTGGATTTAATTTAAAGATTTTAATTTTTTATATCCAAACCAGGTTTTCCCAATATCAAAAAAAACTGCTTATAATGTTTTAGGTTTTAGACTTGCACCTCTACTGTTTTTATAAATAGTCAACCCTTCTTTATGAGATTGGAGAGAAAATGAGCAAATTCCATGATCTTAAGATAGACATATCTTCTATAGCAGAGGTGGGCAAACTATTTTGACCGCGGACTGGTAAATTAAAAAAATCTAGTGTTGGGCCAGTAAATTAAAATAAATCTTGAGGTGGTACGGTTAGTTAAAACACCTAAAAAGAGCTGTAAATATAACGATTATAAAATGTTTTATAAAGATAGCATAAGGCATTTTTCTATTTTTACAATCTTTTATTCAAATAAAATCGATTTATGAAGTCTTAATATATGAAATACACATTATATATGTTTGTAGTATAGATTCAGTATCTTAATTGTTCAAATTTCAATAGTCTTTTAACTTTTCAACCATTAATTTTTTTAAGGAGGTTCATATTTATTCTGAAAAAAACGTTAGGCGGCCCGGATTAAATCTCTCTCAGGCCAGATCCGGCCCGCGGACCGTAGTTTGCCCACCACTGTTATATAGAGACCAAAGGTGGAAATAGTGATGGTGGAATAAAAGAGACCAATAACTTAAGATAAGTTTCAGAAATCAAACAAGTACATGACCATTATTGATTATATCTTATTTGAAATACGACCATTAAGTCACTTACAGTCATCCTTGAAGTCTTTGAATGCCGCTACATCTCCTTGGCTCTCAACAATAATACAAAGTAGCTTTCCAACTGGAACACCTTTGGTTCCAGCTGGAATTAAAATTTTAGCCAAATAACCTTCCTCGGGTGTTTCAAAGCCCATAGTTGCCTTATCTGTTTCAATTTCACAAAGAAGGTCACCTAAAAAAAATTAACATTATAAGTAACATATAAATTAGTAGATACCAAAGATTACTATTTTTCTGTCAGTTTATATATTATAGATTTTAAGAAAATCCAACACAATTTTAGTAATGTGAAAAGTGTAATATTTAGTGTATCAATGACATTCAAAAAAATTATTTTATCAACACTAAAAGACGCTTGTAGTAATAGATTTCAAAGACACCAAAAACTTATTGTTATGTACATTGTCAATCTAGTAAACACTGATTTTTATTTTACATTATAACTTAAGTGACAATGTGATGAACATCTTAATATTATCTGGAGGACAATATGTTAATGAAAATATAAAAATATATTCAATGGCATGGAGTTGACAAAATTTATAAAGAGAATTATATTAAAATTTATCCAATATTTACAAAATAGTAAAACTACATGACATACATGACTTAAATGACTCAGTGTGTGGCCGCAATTCCGATCCGGTGGTAGTTTAAAAAAAATGTCGACGCGCACAAATACCATTTGTATGGTTCAAGTGAATAAAGATTTTTCTGATTCTGATTCTGATTTATAGGAGCACACATGTTTTTTTCTATAAGAAATTAAATTGTACATTTTTCATTACTTTAACTTTTTAAAGTAATGATTAAGTTTATTCTATAGACATAAGTAAGTAATTAAGTTTATTTTTTAAACATAGGTTGAGGTAACCATAGCTGTAATATATACTGTATTTATTAACTATAACCAAATATATATTTTCAGAGTACTTGTCTAATAATAAAATAAAGAGATAAGTTTTTAGCACTAATGTATTTTCACTACTGGTAATGGTACTATTTCCAGCATTAACACTTGATAAATACTATTCAACTATTCATTCGATTTTAGTATTATATGGTGATAAATTTTAATATTACATAGACACTTCACAAGTGCCTTTTGTATGGTTAACATGAAATAAACTATTTTCTAATTCATATAACTATTCATTGAAAAAACATATGAGAACATACTTATTTTGAACAAAACAATCAAGCAAGGCATATGAAATAAGCTCACACTGGAATAAAATAATGTTATGAATTTTTGGAGTTCCTACATGATTATCTTCCAATTGCATCATCAAATCAGCACCATGTCATAAGAATTTTACAGTGTCATCCGATTTACACATGCATGCAAAATTTCAGCTTAATCAGTAACTGGGAAGTTAATCAAATTTCAATTGCAAAACATTCCGCCTGGACAAATACAAACATACACATAATGTACAAATATTTTTTTACCTTCACTAAGTTTGTCACCCTCTTTCTTTTCCCAACTCACAATAGAGCCATTTTCCATGGTTGGAGACAATGCTGGGAGGTTCACTTTTATGTGTGAAGGGAGGCTGGAGTATTGCCTTGATTGGATAGTCCATTTCGGTAAAGGTACAAATTTCTTGTTTGTTGGATTTAGTATCCTGAAATAATGTATCCAAGAAAAATTACAAACTTCACATGTCAAATGTTTACATTCAGGTAACACATGATATTTAAAACTGAAAACCAATGGAATGTGAACGTTTAAGTTTTATATTTTTTAATATTAAACCGGAATGAATGACAATTTGGTTATGCAATTCGTGCCGCAAACTGTAAGGCTAGAAAAGTTTATGTTACAAGACACATGTTCAATTCAAAGAATCTAGTACATAGAATTGAGATATATCTATAAAAAAAATAAGCTGAATTACAAATTTAGGACTATATAAAAGGGAAACTTACTTATTTTCTTGTTTTCGTCTAGCCAATTCTGTACTCAAACATCTAGTGACATTACATCGTATAGCTTTTTTTAAGTTATCGTGTAGGACCTGGTTTCGTATAAGTATCGTTCGCAGCATTGCTGTTTTTTATTTTAATAATCGGGCCGTCCAATTATTAGGGACGGTTTGAAAACCAAAAGATCGACCTTTACCAACTTGTAGGTCGTTGCAACTTAGAAATTGTCAATGTGAATGACATGACATTGACATTTGTGACACTTAAGTGATGGACTTAGGTATATTGGGGAAATCGATATTGGCAGGATTTTATTATCAGGTGCCTAATTTTGATAATAATTGATAGTTTGGGTCGTAATTTCTAGCACATGAGCCAATCTTTCCAAAAGTGGGCGATGAAGCCCCCTTGTGACCACTGGAAGCCTTGAAAGGGGTGGTAAGTGTTTCAGAAAAATATATTGGGCTGAAAGGGTTACTTCTAAATCAAACTATTTCATATTTTAAAATTCACTAAATATTATTGCAGAATTGTAACTTTTACGATAACGACATAATCGCCTCTGTGGTCTAACGGTCCGGGTGTTGGACTTGACCGCATGAGGTCCCGGGTCAGCCAATAAAAAAAAATGGATTTTTCCAATTTTCTAATTTAAAAAAATGTTGGTCGGGATTGGAAATGTGCCCGGTTGGCGATAGGCTTGCCACCTATCACATTGTGGGACTTAGTATCTTCGGCTAATCGTGGGTGGTTGTGCCTCTGCCTACCTCTTCGGGGATATGGGCGTGAAGATACTATTTTTTTTACTATAACGACAGGTTGCACTCCGGGAGTGCCAGCAGAAGTAAGAACTTGAGTATTAACGTTGTGCATTTTTAATATTGAATGGAATGGTTAGGGAATATAATTTTGCACGAACTGCTTTAATTATCAGTATGAAAGTTATTTATGTGGTATAATACAATAGTAATTCGTTCGCACTGTAATCGTATAATCCGTAAAATGTACTAGTACACCTTATTAGTACGGTTAGTACTCGGTACTAAACCATAAAACTTCTGTACGCTACCTAATAGCGTACTTAAGTTTCATGGTTCACCACTTCATAATTTGCTATTTAATACATAATTCAATTCAATATAATATACTCGTACCGGTATTATTGCGAATCCTTTACTCTTCGGAAATATCTAAGCAATGCAAAACCTTAAATAAAAAATTCTACGTTTTATTTTAGATCTCGCGCAAGCGACCTTCGCCGCCTTATTTGCGCATGCGTAGTGCGCTGTCTTACGATCTGATGCGAGTTTCGAAGTTTTTACCCATTCCAAAAAAGTGCACATGCCGCTAAAGAAGTTTTCACTTCAATAGGATATGATATTATGTTATGTTCTTCAATAGGATATTATGTTGTTTAAAAGACACGCTTAACTTACTGTGACCAGTGTTTGAAGATCAGATGGTGTAGAGCAAAACGGACGGATCACAACTTTGATCGCAACTGAACAAAGAGTATCATAATATACCTATACAGGATCAACTGAATGAAGACATCGTATAGATGCGCTCGTTCCATCGCTGGCCCATCGGGCTGAATCATAGCTGGGCCAGCTGTAGTGCGTACATTAATTACATAGATAGAATAATATGTTGGTATTTATCTCAGAACAATAACTAAAGCGGTTATTGTTCTGAGATATTTATTTAACTTAATTTGCTATAGAATATTGTTGCACAGAGCTTGCAACTATAGTCAACACCCATGTCAAAGCCATTAATGTCTAATGTGCCGGTGCGGCTGTCAACTTTGACAGCTTTCTTTCTTACTCTGTCAACAGCTGTGTTGAACAAGTGTAAAAATGGTGAGAATTTAATTTCTAAATATTATTGTAATCGCTTAATAAACATTATAAGTGAATTAATGTTATAATAAATTAAGAGATTTTCAAAGAGTTGTAATGATTATTTTCTTGTAAAAAGATTTACATTTTCTAATATAACCATTTCACACGGTCAGTACTAATAAAATGTAAATACTATTTTCAGGCCAAACGCACTAAAAAGGTCGGAATTACTGGAAAGTATGGCACAAGATATGGTGCTTCGCTACGTAAAATGGTTAAAAAAATGGAAGTGACCCAGCACGCCAAATACACTTGTTCCTTCTGTGGAAAGGTAAGAGTTTTTGATATAAAGTAGCCTAGATTTTGTCCAAGACTGCTAGTAAATAATGTAGAAGTACTCTATAAAAATATTAGTTTAATAGTTTGTGCATAATGTTGACCTTCACTAAAATTATTTGCAGTACATATTTGTAAACAAACATAAACTGCTTGCCCACCAACACTTCTACCTAGGAAGTGAGATTTGTGTTTACCAGTAGAAATGCAAAGTATCTAGTACTTTATCAGTTAATCTTAGTTATGGCCTGATTAATTTATTGTTTCTGATACGGGAAATATTAATGATCTTAATATGCAAGCAAAGACTCCATTACTTGTACTTGCATATTGTGATTTTCCAATTCTATATCTAAAAACAATATCCATTTGGTGTTTTAATAAATCGTTGTTTACATAGTCAGTGCAGGTAAGTTACTCAAAATAGGATAACTTGCAGTAAATGCATTTTTCCCAGACCAGAAACATAGTTGGAAAATTTTCTTAAATAGTTAATGTAGCACTTGTCAAAGGATTGCATTAAATAGTGTTAATTTGACAAACTGTTTTTTCTGTGTGAGCATACCTAGTTAAATCTGTAGCATTAATCATATATTATAGAAAAAGTGCTATTAGTACAAATCAAAAGCTTGTGATTTTATGTTTGTTTACAAATTACAAACTCTTAATATGCCTACATTGCAAATATTACTAAAAAATTGTGGAGGAATTACTTTATAAAATGTGGGGTCAGAGATCAGGGAGTTCTTTTATGAAATTGTTGTTTGTTTGTGTAGACTACTGAAAACACTAAAAAAATTTCACTTGCATTGTGGAAATTTAAAAGCCAAATTGCCATTGTGACACTTGAATCTTATTTTAAAAGCTATGCTTAAGCAAATCCTCTCAACTAGAAGCTGAATTGATTGTGTTGGAAAGAATAATACTAAAAAAATATATCTTGATCCACATATCCCCTTAGAGGTAGACAGAGGTAAAACCAGGGCACCCACAAACAGCTAAATATATTACATACCAAAATGTAATAGGTAGCTACTTATTGCCAACCCATTCCAACTGGAATAATATTAAGATTTAAAAAAATTCAGTTACCGCAAACAAAACCTACATGTAATTAAGCTAAAAACCATTTCGATTATGTAAGGTTTTAAACAAAAATATACAGTGGTCCGTCTGTTCAAAAGCTATGATGCACTGACAGGCATATGCACACTGACACCATACTTTCACCAATAGGGGTTGAAAATGTCATGATGCCCAAAAGCAAAGCCTACAAAGTAAACTGTGTTTTTAGCACAGTTTACTTTGTAGAATTATTCTTATAAGTACACCTCAATCCAAGGTACATTTTAGGACAACTAAACTCAATACATACTAAACATCTAATATTTCTAATGTTCCACAAATGTGGTGAATGGTGATGTAGTTTTAAAACTATATACATATTATAAAATTCTCAAGTCTCAATGTTTGTGCAGAATAAACTCCAGAATTACTGAACTTATTTTGAACAGATTGTACAACTATCCAGAATTTGGTTTAACTTAAAGAAAGTAAAGCATTGATTTCAATATCTTAATGGATTCCTACAGGGAATTAAATTTATTGTGCCGATGAAAATGCAATTAAAACTAGGAATAAGTATGTACATATGAAAGTGTTTTATACAAGCACAAACCACTGGTATAGTTTAAATTTTAGTATAATTTAGGTTCATAACAATTTTTGTTTTATGTTATTCCAATATTCAACAAAGAAAAATCTAAACTATGATAGTGTTTTGGCTCCAAGCCCAAAAAAATAACATACTGTTAACAAATTTTCTTTGATTATGGTCTTAAGACAGTGTTTGTTTATTTATTGTTAATAAAATATAGAAAGAGACTTGTTTTTGTGAGGATAAGAATACACAACAATGTTCATCCTGTTTCCAACACACATGTCATGATCCAAACAATCCAAATGAGATTTCGGTTTGCAACTATAATTGAATATATAACATATTGTGTTCTCACTAATGGATTAAAATGAAACTCAAATCTGTGATTAAAATATCTTATTTTTCCCTATTGCAGGATGCCATGAAGCGTAGCTGTGTTGGTATTTGGTCTTGCAAACGCTGCAAAAGGACAGTAGCTGGTGGGGCTTGGGTTTTCTCTACCACAGCTGCCTCATCGTGCAGATCTGCTGTTAGGAGATTACGTGAAGTTAAGTAAACAACATCTAGCATAAGAAATAAAAAATAAAACTAAAGTTTGTTTTATTTTTAAGATTCTGGACTGTAACTACTATAGGGTTTCAAGAATTTCAACACCCCGTTAAGATGTTATCCTATTACAAACTATTACAAGGCTAAATTACTATTATAGGGCGCTCAAAACAAATTTCAACATCTTGTTACGAATTGATCATATAAAATTATTACAAAGAGGAGGATGGTTGTCTTCTTACTCTATGTTAGAAAGAGGATTTCTAGTATATTTTACTTTTAGTGGCTACCTGCTTCCAGACTTTAAAAAATAGGTTTACTATTAAAGCAGCTTCAAGAAGTAAACATCAGTATGTTGCTCTGTTGGTGATGACTTTCAGTAAGGTGCTCACACACAGCAATTATATAATGCTATACAACATTGTGTAACACGATAACATTTATAATACGCTTGTATATAACTCTATAACATGTTAAGAAATGTTATATGTTATAAACGCTCCCACATTGGATGAACTCGTATTTTGTTATACCATATTATAATTAATTTTAAAACATTTTGTTAAATGAAGTTGTATATCATCAATAATAATTTATTTACTATTGTTATAAATTGTTTAAAAACAAATGTTATAAGTCAGTTTCTAACGTTATATAACTGCTGTGTAGGAGCACCTGTAGAAGCGCTGCTCTACATATTCTTGCGACTGCCGTAATCCAGTTTCATCAGTAGTAGAGTAGCCAGTAGACTCAAGTGCCTGAAAAGCCTAACTTCCAGTTAGTAACGTAACATTACATTGTTGTTAGAGCCTAGAGGCAGCTTGTTTTTTATCAGGAACGCAGTAACACAACATTAACTTGTTGTTAGAGCCTAAAGGCAGCTTGTTCTTTATCAGGAAGGCAGTAACACAACATTAACTTGTTGTTAGAGTCTAAAGGCAGCTTGTTCTTTAGCAGGAAGGCAGTAACACAACATTAACTTGTTAGAGCCTAGAGGCAGCTTGTTCTTGATCAGGAAGGCACAACCAAACATTGTCAACCTGAGGATAAGGTGTTCTGTATAAATTTATCAGCAACTAGATTCTAAACGCCGAGTACTAACTTTATGACGGCAGAAATAGATAATAAGGGGGTACCAACCTATCCGAATTGTTCAACTACCTCATAAGTGTCACAATGTTATTAGCAAACTGACGCCCGTTTTTGAGAGGCTTTGCAATGCAGTTGATTTATAGTCATAAGATAAATCCCTTGCGGGTCAGGCAGATAGTATCGAGTGCCAATTGATACGATCGTACAGACCTACTTGGCTTTCTCCAAATTCATATCTTAATAAAAATACTCTCTGTTTCTGAGATTTGACACTACAGTCGGATAACCAACAAAAGAACTTGCCCCTACGAGGATTTGCAGACTTAAATAAATAATAAATATAAATATCCCTGGACAACTTACACTAATTGAATCTAACGCCAAAGTAAGCAAATTATATGCTTGTGTTATGGGTGTTAGTCAACGATACTAATACATAGAAATACTTAAATAGATACCAGAATAAATTTAATAAACACCCAGACCCGGAAATGCAGGCATCTAAATGTTCATCACCAAATGCTTGCCCCCGTCGGGAATCGAACCCGAGCCTCGCGGTAAGTCGATGTAGTTAGGCGAGTACGCTAGCCACTCGACCAACGAGGCGGTCAAACTATAGGTAGACTTGCAACTATAAAGTTGCATGGCTGAAGTCTTGCTGTTAGGTAACTATGTTATCCCAAAGAGAAACAAATAGGTTTCTTAAAATAATACTGAAGTAGAAACCAGTATGAAAAACTTAAGCCAAGGAAAATACAAGTGATATTTTAGTTACCTTACTTATTGCTTATTATTAATTTTTAATTACCCAGCTACTACTGTAGTCTTTGATGTTTATACCTACCTCGTAAGTGGTCATATAAAAATGTAAAAAAGAAAAATGAGTTGTAGATTTCACCAAAATTGCAAAAACAACGTTGAATTAAAATTAAGAAATAATTTTGTTTTTATGACATTGGAAGGCAAACAAGGAGACGGATTTCCTGACGGTAAGAAATTCACGTCGCCTAGAGACCAGAGATGGTAAAGGTATTAGGTTATAACTCGTAACTCAGTGATTAGTGATACGGTTATCTAATGGCATTACACTCGCACTTAAAACGTGTAACTACATGTTAGAAGTTTACTCACTAACGCGAAAGTTACGTTAGATGATTTTTGACGTTGCCATTACACTCGGCCTACTGTCAGGTATCAGAAGCATTACCATAAACGCTTAAATAGCTGTATTATTCCCATGTTGCTAAATGTCGACTTATATTTGCAACTTTATGCCATACGTTTTAAGGTTGTCTTTCTCCGATAACAGTAAATATTATTAAAATCATCTTGATTTAAGAGCTTATGGTGACCTCCTTAACCGAAACTAAATCTATCCTTGCCGCCATAACAGTGCTAAACATTCATGGCGGCAGGGATAGGTAATCTTAAACGGATCTTTATTTTTGCAAGTTGTTCTTGCTGCACAACTCTCTACCATCAACTCATGTATCTTATGCCTTACAAGGTGCCAGAGAGTGTAGATGGTCTATTCTACTTAGGCGATCGTAAAGAAAAAAACGTGACTAGTGTAGGTACGTCACATCTCTTATAAGCCCTGGTTTTCTAGTTTTAAGCCGCTTGCGTAGTTGGCTATTTCATTTACAAAACCAAAACAACGGCAACGGTAAGTACGGTACCTGTACCTAAATAGCGGAAAAACTCAAGATAAAACTTATTTCTGGTTTACGACTATATATGAGTGAACAACTAATTAGATAGGTACTGATAGACTTGTAATATCCATAGAAATAGGGAAATTTAATCTTATTTCCACATAAAACCAGTCGGGTTACTCTCGAGACACGATATTTATGTCGAGGTGCTCATACCTACATTAAATCGAGAAACTTTGAAATTTCTCATCTAAATAATAAATCTTATACTTAATTTCCTTTTCATATTTAAGTTTTGTTATTTTGGTGATACGATTTCTTTTATTTTTTACCGATATAAGATTCGATACCCGACTCCAGATTAGAGGTCCATATTACGGGTCAAAGAACGAATTATCGCCAGCGCAACACCATAGTGGAGAGCACTGATGTCAGGATTTCCCGCAGAGGCATTGTTCCCGCCGTTTACACCAGCGAGTCATGTTTATCACATTCAACAGGGAAGTGACTTTAATCGTGATAGTGACAATTAAATAAATTAATAACTGGCAATTAGAACCTGCACTAAAATTTGTGTACTAAGGGCTAGCGTAGTTTTTGTTATTTTTAAGAAAACCTAGCTCAATCGTAACACTCGAGAGTAACCAAACAGACATGGAAAAGAGGAAAATTGCAAGATATTGCAAGGCAAACAAGCAGACGTATTTCCTGATGGAAAGAAATTCACGCCGCCTAGAGACACCAAAGGTGGTAAAGGTGCGTTGCCAACCTAAGGCCAGGATGTTAGGCATCGAGCAAAAATAAGTTTACCGGCTACCTTGCCCTCCGAACCGGAACACGTCATGACGTTATAGCAGTAGGAATAGGTAAGGCGGTGGTACCAATCCAGGCGAGTCGCTGCGAAACTCTACCACCTAGTCAGATGTCACGGTGTTAGTGACGGTGAGCCTATGCTCGCCTTTTACGAGCTGCCTAGCAAGGAAAGCAGATGGTCTATTCTACAAAGGAGCCCGGACCAACACGGGGAATATATAACGTATTTAACTGATTTTAAAAATTACAAATAAAAAAATATTTTTCAGCAAATGACAGTGAAGAAGCACGTAGCCCATTTACACTAAAGATGTAGGTGCGTCACTGTCCTGTGGCCGTGTGTTAGACCAATTCTGCAAGTCTATTGGATACCCTCTTCTCGGGACCTGAACATGATATTGTAATTATGACGGCAGTAGTAAGTAAGGCGGTGAATTCCTACCCGGGCAAGTTGTTGAACAGCGCTCTTCCATCAGTGGTCATGTTAGCAACGACCCGTGACGCTTATTATGAGCTGCGAGGCAGGCACGCATGTTTTTTAATTTGGCCCTTTGTCACGACCATGGAGCTATACTACTACTATACCTTTATGATACGACTGACGTCTTATGGTGAAGCCGAACAAGCGTCATTTTTGAAGTACGTACTACGAGTAAAATGGGGATGAAAGTTCGTATAAAAATCCATATACCTACCTACATAGTACTTCCTACACTTTAACATTATGAATGAGAAGATAACTTCGTCTGTTCCGTTTTCTTAGCTAAATAGCTTGACCGATTTTGATGAAATTGGATTTGCTTATAGCTAAAAACTCGAGTTCAAACAGGCTACATTTTTTTTCAAAAACCAAACCCCATGGTACTAAATGGGGGATAAAATTTTGTATGATCTTCCCTGACGATGTCGCAGGTAAGCAGTTCATAAGTAGAAGTATCTTCATGCCTTCCTCGAATTGGCAGGCCAAGGTACAACCAGGGCACCCATGACACACGACTAGCCAAAGACACTCAAGTCCCATAATGGGACAGTGGCCAATGGGTAAAAAACATGTTTTCATTTTTTGTTGCCCGACCCGGGGATCGAACCCAGGATCTCACAAAGGCAAGGCCAAAAACAGACCGTTAGAACACAGAGCTAGAGGCGAGAGGTAAAGGGGTAAGTAATCGTACTTAGAAATATGTGATACCTAGTAGATTTTTTTCTTCGTTGTTTTATGTCGTCACAGCCTCCTATCTCCTGGAGAATTAAATATTAATATACTACAGGCTACTATTTATCCAGACACCTATCTAAAACACTTTCATAGGCTGACAAAATTCAGTAAATATTGTTTGGAATTCAATAAGATAAAGAGAGTGAGTTATAAAACTCAATTTTATCGAGCTTCAAAAACAACCTTTATTTAAGTGGGTGTTCCATTGCTACCAAGTCAGGACGTGATGATGGAATCCCAAGATGATTAACTATCTATTTTTCAAATTCTTAGAGGAAATAATTTTGAAAATGAAGTCCTTTTAGCAGCTTTATTGTATGTAAATTAAACCCTCAATTTTATATAATGGACTGCATTGTCCTTTGTGTTAAAATAGGTATTTTAAAGACAAAACCTATACAATTTTCTACAAATACAAGTTCCTGGGATAAGCTACTGGTGGACAGATGCACAAAGACGACGATAATTCATAGTTGACTACGGAACCCCAAAAAAATCGAAATCAATGATACTAGTGATCGTGTCGTGCTATTGTTCCTGAAAGGAAAGACTAATATAGGCTCTGAAAGCTTAGTGCACATGACTTCAAGCCGTCCCATCGCATGCAACTCTAAATTCGGTCTCATATGGAGTACTCTTCTCATCTCTGAGCGTAGGCTCCCCACCCCTCCTACTACCAACGGCAGTATTCCCAAACGCATACGATTTAGGTACATTCAAGAAAAGAGCGTATCTACTCATTCTTAAAAGGTCGGCAACGCATCTGTGATAGGTCCTGCTGGTGTTGCGGATGCCCGAGGGCTTTGGTTCGCTTACCATCCAGTGACCCATTGGCCGGTTTGCCTCTTCATCTATAAAAAAAGGTTTTGATCATAATATGTGGTCAATAATTACCTAGTCAAGTATTTAAGATTAAGTACACAGTGTATATTATGCAATGAAATGTATAATCACGAAAGATTACTTGGAATCGATTGAATCTATTATGACCCAGGCAGTTGATAAAAACCCAATTTTCTCTTATTGTATATTAGTTACAGCTTATCAGTGTTTTAATATTGTATATTAGATACATACAGTATAATATTACTGGAAAAACACATGGCTCGTATCAGTTTTCCTCGTAAAATGCAGCTATAACAATGGAGGTTAAAACCTTTTTCAATGAACACGGCTGATTTAGATAAAAATAAAATGGATTTATTAACTTGTCTGTACATACATGGTTAACACTTAAGGCGTTAGTGGTGTGTCGAAAAACTGAGGATTTGTTTATCATTAATGTGACTTGGTCGCGGGGCTAGCGTACATGCCTAATTCCACCGAACTCGAGTTGATAGCAACGCCTGACCTATCCTGTGCCATCAAAATATCAGTTCTGGCCGTTGTTCTGGTTTGGATGATAGGGTAGGCAATAATCACACCTATTGATGCATGATATTCCTACCTATAGGGCGCAAATATCCTTATTGTACGTGATTCTTATCATACCAATGTACCAAAGGCACATGAATAAATATTTAGGTAAATAAGAACTTTCATCAGTCATTCTTTCAACATCCCGAACCAGCGGATCATGCCCTGTGTCATTATAACACCAACACTATCTTTCTGTCCCATCCTTTCTCGGATCTCACTGTTAATAATGCGGTCAGCGAGCGCTACTTCACAGATTTACCATAGAACTCTCTTTTTGAACGCATTTAACTATCTTACTCTCATACATACCTACCCAACCAAATTTTTTTAGACATACCTACCTACCCAACTCTCGCTTCCATACAACAACGTTGGGGTAAGCATAGAATTAAGCAAAGCACGTCTATTTACTTAGCTCAAAACCTCATACATACATATTTTTAGACCAAGTCGACCCGGACGAGCTGCTGCAAAGTGCTTCACCACCAGTAAAACCTATCTACTTAGAAGATATTATTACTTATATATTAACATTATTTTGTTCTAAAAACGCCGACGCGCACAAGTACTTACCACTTGTATGCTCCATGTCAAAAAAGTTTTATTTCTGATTCTGATTAGTATCTACCCGACAGTTTACCATTTTATTGATTGAACACACATACAGCTTAAAGATGGGAACCCATTACCCACTCTGCCTTGTCTGCCCAATGCCATATTATATTATTGATACCACAACTAAAAAATGGTTTTAAATATACATAACGTGAAGAAATTTATTGATCTAAAAATATAACTAATGCACGGTTCCTATATTCGAGAAACGATTGCTTTTGTTTACGGATGGTAAGTAGTTTTTTGTACGAATAGTAAGATAATATCTAAGTAACTAAGGTTTCTGGTTTTTTTTTAATATTAGTAACGCTTGACTACTTTTGTGGGTAAATTTTGAATGGTTAAACACATGGAAAACTCTCTAGCCTAACTCTGCCTAGCTTTCTCGCCATTTATTACGTAGGTACCTACGAGGGGCCTTCAATAATTACTTAGCCTCATCGCCCCATGGCGTTGTTGTTACAAAAGAGTTTTACTATAGTGCAGTAAATACTTTTTGAAGTCTATCAAGTAGTTTTTAGTCTTTTCCCTTCATTTGTTTTGTTTTGACAGCCTTTGAAAGCGAGCGTGTAGGTCGGTGTTGCAACAATGGAAAAAGAACAATATCGTTCGGTGATTAGATTCTTGTTTTTGGAAGGGAAAACGCGCAGCGAAATCAAAGAGCGCATGGATGCTGTGTACGGTGACTCTTCTCCTACGATGGCGACCGTCAAAAATTGGTTCAATGAGTTTGCTCGTGGCCGCACGTCGGTTTTTGATGAGCCATGCCCAGGTGCACCGAAAACGGCTACTACAGAAGAAAACGTAAAAAAATCTACGATCTCGTGTTGGCAGACCGGCGACTGAAGATTCACGAGATAGCTAAGACTGTAGGCATCGCAGATGGGACAGTG